>PNEQ01033308.1:5622-58206 GCA_003012365.1 Medauroidea extradentata
CGGACCAACGCTCAGGAATGCGGAGGGCGAGCAGCCTACACAAAACAGCTTGGCACTACAGGCGGTGTTGTGCTTTACTCCTTCCATCATTACGACTTAACCAAAAACAAATAATATTTCCAGTTAAGTAATTCATTATTTAAAACACACTGACTTTGCTCCTTGTTTGACAACATTTATATACCAGTTGCAGAAGTGCGAATTTATTGTACTTAAAATAGTCGATTTAAGGGAACTTTATCAATTTTTAAAGGCACTATTTTGAACAAAAATATATATTTTCAAATTAGAATCGTGTATTGGACTTGCATGCAAACACACAAAAAATCATTCAATTTTAGGTAGCTTCGTTTTTTTTTGTTATTATGGAAGTTACATCACCTCTCACATAACTTCTTGTCCAGAGGTATTACTGACTCTTAACACAGAGTGGTCTGTAACCACAGTGAACCTCTTACCAATACAAATAAGCTCTAAAGTAATTAACTGCAAACATCAACGCACAGAGCTCACATTCAGTTGTACTGTAATTTCTTTCGCTGAATTTGTCTACTCGCTCGCAAAAGCGATTGGTCTCTCTTGCCTGTTTTGCAACTGCGATAATACAGCACCTATTGCGTAACCACTGGCATCAGTACTAACAATAAAAGGTAGGTACTGAAAAATCTGGATAAGCCAAAATTTTATGTGACAAGAGTTCATTTCTCAAAGTACAAAACACAATTTCTTGTTTATCTCCCAAGTGGAATGGTTCATCTTTCTTTGTTAACTTTGTTAAAGGACGTGCTATCTCTGCGAAATAAGGCACAAATTTTCGGTAATATGAAAACAATCCTACAACAGTAGGTACTTCACTAATATTTCTCAGTCTGGGGAGCTCTTTAATAGCTCTCAAGTTCTTGGGGTCTGGTTCTAATCCTTTAGAACTTAAAACATGACCTAAGAATTCTACTCGATCTTTTGCAAACGAACACTTATGTGACTGTATTTTAAGGTTAGCATCTTCAAACCTTATCAATATATTACATACATGTTCGGCATGTTCTCTCTTTGTTTTACTTACTAACGCTTGTGTACCTAACAATCCAGCCAACACATACTTTTTCATAAGCCTTTTAAATATGGCTTGGGGCATTACATAGTCCAAAGGGAAGTCGGTTAAACTCGTACTTTCCCGTAAAAGTGGCAGAACTTGTATTTTCCTTATCACTGTCCTCCAATTCTATCTGAAAATAACCGCTTGCCAGATCCAGAGTTGAAAAAAACTTTGAACCATGTAATGAATCTAATATTTCTATTTTATTAGAAAGTGTATACGGACCTAATGTCTTCACCTGGTACAGCTTGCGATAATCCACACAAAAACGATGCTTAATCGTGTTATCTCTGTTCCTTTGTTTACATATGACAACTGGAAACTGCCATGGAGATTTACTCTCTGAAATAATACCCTTACTTAATGTATCATTTACTTGAGCCTCTACAACAGGCTTCAATGCATGTGGAACTCTATATGGATTCTGCTTAATCGGTTTGGTATCATCTGTGTCTATTCTATGCTTCAGTAAATTCGTACAACCCACATTAGAACTATTCTCCAATTGGAATACATGTGCAAATTCTTTCAGCACTAAAAACATTTTTTTTTCAAAATCTTCTTTGCTTAAATGTCTCAGTATTTCTCCTATTATCTGCTCTATCTCTTTAATCTCACTGTCCAATAGTGGTGTCTTTCTACTAAATTTCTTTTTAAGGCACCTTCACTGTGAATATAATACCATAATTTCCTTGTTTAGAACATCTCTCAGATTCTGAGCTATGTAAATGCTTGGGGAACTTACTGGTCCTTTTGACTCCTACTTTGAGACTGCTATCAGCAATATTACAACTTTCTCGCCTATACTTCTTACTCTCCTCGCTACTATCATCGTTATCGCGAATCTCAATATTTTCACAAACTTCATAACTTTTATAGTGAACTGTGTAATTCATATATTTCTCATTTCCACAATTTATAATATTCTCACAATTTACTATATCCTTACTTTCTGCATTATTTTCATAACTTTTATTGCTCCCAATCATTTTATTTTCACAACTTTTACTACTCTCAAACATCTTACTTTTACAACTTACACAGGATTCGGGATTTCTACTCTGATTCGGATTTACTGACTCTCCTACTGTTTCTCTCGACTGAACTCCTAATTTTACTCGGTTGTCTATATGATGAATTAAATAACGATCCGTGTTGTTTGTGGTCACCTCTCACCTGACACTTTACATTTATTTTTCTTACCACGACTCGCTCCGCTCGAAGGAATTACTCTAGATTTGGAACACGAAAGCGGACTTGTGAAACTATTTTTCTCGTCAGGGAAAAATGTGAGGATTTTTCTCTATGGTTCTGTGTGTGGCGCGCTCAAATCTCTATCCGAATCAGTCTCACAATAATTATTATTGGATATACGGGGAACACAATTGCTTATGCGTAGCACTCCAGCAGTTTCATCAACAAATGTGTCATATCCAATAACTGTACCCCTTTGCACAGCAAGCGTCTCGTCTGACACATTTTTCTTCTTTTTATAGCCGTCACATAATATTTTCTAGAAGCTTTCAGAGGAGATTACTCTATACTATTCTCTGGACCGACCCTGGCAACGATCCCTTCGACACGCCCATCACTACGTGTCGGTTCTCGACCATCTTCTCTCACGCGCATCTCACTAGGACGACGAGTCCTCTTACCTCCTATGACACCCTCATGATGGGAAATGATAGACTGAGGTGCATCTCTATGACCCTAACATAGAGGTTCTCTTTTCCCTGGTCAACCACCCTCATAGCCGACCCTAATTCACAACTATCATAGGTATCTATACGGTTGTCCACAGTGTCTACCGGGCTCGTCTCACTGAGTCTACGCCTAGTCCCCAACTCTCTTTCTCGGGTCGTTTCTCTGCTCCATTTATCATCCTAATCTCTACTGAGGTTCTTACTAGTAAGAATATTACACAACACCCTGGGTACGTGAACGCCCAGAACATTCATCAATGCTGGTTCAATTAGAAGCATTTTCAAGCTAGCGTCCTCACTTGTCGCATCTGCGGTGACTTCAACTAACCTCTCCGACCTCGGTGGCTGAATCGTTTTACTTTTCAATCGTGACTCTAAATATTGGTCTGTATTTACTGTTTGAGAGGCGAGTTCAGAAGTGGCCAGTTTCTCAACTCGCTTCTCCTCGTCACTCTTAATATGATTAACACACAAACTACCTGAGCTGTTACTGTTAGTGTCTTTTAAGTATGTAAGCTTGTTCGTAAATTCGATTCTGGCATCGTAATGTCGGAGGAAATCGGTTCCAAACAGGCCATTGAAAGACAATTTTAACGTACAAATTTGGAACTGTTGTGGGTAACACTGTTCATTCACCCACACATCTATACTCTGGGTACCTATGATCTGGAGACTGTCTCCAGTAACGTCTTTTGCTCCCAACTCAGATCTGTATACAATAGTCTTGCTGATGTTAGGTCGAGCAAGCGAAATATCAGAACCAGTATCTGTCAGGAACAAATGAGACTTGCCTTCGACAACGACGGAAATAACTGTGTCATTCCCACTAACGACTGTTATTAATGATGTGTGGTGCCCGGAGTCGACACCCGGGGTTTCCCGTTTGGGTAGCTACTGTCACTACTATTTCTCTGTGTACTGGAACCATTAGGTCGAGGCCCCTTAGGGTGCTGGTACACCCCAGTCCCCTGACTAGGTCTAGGCCCCTTAGAATGCTGGTACACTTCGGATCCTTGACTCCTACACTCCCTAATCATATGTTCTAATTTTCCACATTTAAAGCACCTAATGTTACTGCTTCTTCGTCTGTTGTCGAAACTCATGCTCTTGGGAGGACAATCAACTCCCGATATACTATTGAAACTACTGTCATTCGAACCACGATAGCATGAGAAATTAGGTCATCCATAGCCTCTGCTCATGGAATTCCTAGCGCCACTAAATTATTTTTCCCGTGCCACACTTGTCTGTATGGATCCTACATAAGGTACTCTCTTTCTCCAGTTTCAATCATCTGACCTATGCTTTCTCTCCTGATGGACTTCTGTGGTTTCTAGAGCTATCGCCATATGCTATGCTTCATACATTGTTTGTGGGAGTTTATATCTTAACTGTAAACCTACAAAACCTTGCAACCCGCCAGTAAATGCGGCTAACAAACGTATTTCAGCCTCTTGATACAATATTTCCTGTTTCTAGGGCTCCTCTATCCTTTGCACTGTCTTTTCGCATAACTTTCTACAACGATCTGCGAATGCCTGAACATTTTCACCGCTTCTCTGTTTAGCGTTGTTCAACACAAAATAATAAAATTGTAGTGGTTGGCGTTCCTGAAATTTTTGTGTTAACTCCTCTTTCGAAATTTTAAATGTTATGTCTCCCTTTAGATGCGAACAAGTGGCGATAAACCTGTGTGCTAGACCCATTGTTTTCATTTTAACTAACTTTACTTTATCTTCATCTGTCCACCTACCTAACACAGCAGTGCTATACTCTCTATAAATGTATGCAAGGGAAAAAAACCTCCCTTTTCGCCTGACCATTTCTCAATCAGCGAGACCACTGACAGTACCTTTACACATGTGGGGATCTGTGCTGTTCCTTCCCAATTCTGATCAGTTTTGTTTAGTGCCATTTTCACTACCTCGCAGCTAACAAATTATGTTTAGTAACAGTACACTTAGTCTTGTCATCGTACTGCGGGAGCCCAAATACCAACACACGACAAGGCCGTGCACCTGGGACCTGCTCCCCAGCATGTGCAATGGCGCCGACTTACAGTGCGCGGTCACGAAGGCAGTGCAGTTTTTGTACTGGTCAAGGTTACCCGGGCGAGTGTGATCCACCCTGCAGTGCATCAGGGTGGTGTCCAGTGCCACCCACCCCCTCGCCCACACTGCTACATCTGTGAGCTGTCACCCGGCAGTGACGTCACAAACGACTGGTCAAACTAGTCGATTGAGTGTTTGTATAGTAAATAAGAACAGTACCCATGTAGCAAAATACAAATGGCCAATAAGTGGCATAGAGCTGGCTCGCCAAGCTGGCCATCAGTTGGGCAACTGACGTAATGCACCCGGCACCATTGCTGGACATGAAGTGGCAACACACACTAACCATAAGAAGCCCACAGCTTGTCCACAAGTGGACAAAACAGATGGCAAATGCAAGGTGTCACATGCCTGTACCAGTAATGGTCCATCAATGAACCACGCCACAACCATCAGCTGGTCTACACATGGCTCCACATGCCTGCACCAGAAATAGTCCATCAACGAACCACTCCAAAGCCAGCTGCTGGTCTACGCATGGCTTCGCCTGCCTGTACCAGTAATGGTCCGTCAATGAACCATGCCACAACCATCAGCTGGTCTACACAGGGCTCCACATGCCTGCACCAGAAATGGTCCATCAATGAACCATTCCAAAGCCAGCTGCTGGTCTACACATTGCTTCACATGCCTGTACCAGTAATGGTCCATCAATGAACCACGCCACAGCCATCAGCTGGTCTACACATGGCTCCACATGCCTGCACCAGTAATGGTCCATCAATGGACCAACTCACGTCCATCCTGACCTATACATGGCTGTACTCCTGTACTCTAGCCTACTCGAAAATTTATAAAATTTAGTACAGTGTACTGAATTATTCGCAGGCTGGAACTTCTTGACAGTTACACACAAAATGACTAACACAGCGAAACATCGCGCTTGTGAGTACCAATTTGTGTTAGCCTTTTTTTGTATGTAACTTTTAAGAAGTTCCAGCCTGTGAGTACTTCAGCACTCTGTCTACATCTTTATTTATTTAAAACTAGCGTCCTATTCTTTACTCAAACTACTGTATAAAGTTTTCTATTTCTTACAGTTTTTAGTGCTTAATGCATATGTACATGCTTTAAAAATCGAAGAAACATCTCATTTCGAACAAATAGATATAGTGGATTGAAGTTAAACCTTTAATTAAAATGACTATGATGTACACTGTTGTAACATCAGTCACACCTGTCAAGAATACAAAATCTCACATGGACCATTCTAGTGCATGTTAACACCAAGTGAAAATTGTAAATGCAAAAAGGGTATTCAGTAAACAAGTAAAAAAACCGTACAACTGTTTAGGATTACAAAAATTTTCCATATAAACATTAACAATGTATAATAATTAAATTTTTTTACCATTTATGTGTGTTCTATCAGTACAGAATGTGCAGTAAATATACATGAGAAGTTTTTAAATCAAGTACACTTTATTAATGTAATCCCTAAATTCTCTTCCTGTAAGCTTTCAATGTTATTTTTAATGCAGCTTAACAGATGTTTCAACAATTCACGTTTAAAACTGTCGCCTGGTTGGCAGTATATTGTGCGGGGGTTATTTCGTGTGGCTGGCCGCACTTATGGCGATAACCCTCTTGCGCCTGCTGCATTCATTTATTACCAAAATTCTTTTTTTTAAGGTTCGTGTTTAAGATATATAAATGCCATCGTGGACTTTTTTGAGTTGAAAAATCCATACTTTTTGCTTATTGAAGACTTTTGTACCAAAATATTATAGCCTCATTTCTGGAGCATTTATAAAGTTTACCAACCTCATTAAAAATGTAGAAAGCGAATTAAAATAGTTTTCTCTATACTGTGATACACAATAACATTTCTCACAAGTTGGTTTTTGTTTGAAGGATTTATCTTCAAAATTGGCTTCTCCAAACGCAATTTCATTAACATGGGTTTTCCTATACCGAATTCTCACAGCTGTCCAACCAGGCAACACTCTTAATAACTTATCTTCACTGTAATGTGTCAAAACTGCATCCGATTGCAATAACTTCTGTCATGCATTAAAAGCTTCCTTCTCTGCAGTTCCAAACTCCTAACTTACGTCCTTCTTAAGCAGTCTGTGTAGGGGTTCTGCAATATGAGCCTTTCCCTTTAGAAATGACTCGTAAAAATTGAGAAGTCCTAGAAATGCTTTCAACTCAGTCTTGTTCTTTGGCTCTGGTGGTTCATGAATTGCATGCACCTTCTCAAAATCTGGCTGAATTCCCTGTTGGTTCACAGTGAATCCCAAAAAAATGCACCTGTGGTACAGAAATTCTACATTTACCCTTGTTTAAACTCATCCCCACATTTGACATCCTACGAAAAACTCCATGCAGATGATCATCATGTTCCTGTTTGATTGCCCCTGAGATAACTATATCGTTCAAAAATACAGCAGTCCTTGGAATTCCTGACAACAGCCGTTCCACAAAGTTCTGGAACAATCCTGGGGCAGCAGAAAGACCCTGAGGTAGTCGCTTTACAAGCATTAACCCTTTTGAAGTGCTGGGTGTTAATATTTCTGCTGTGACATCATCAACAGGGAGCTGAAAATATGCCTGTTTAACATCAAGTTGAGAGAACAAATTTCCACCAGAGAGAGTAACCAAAAGTTCCTTTCTGTGGGAAGAGAGTCTGCATTTGACTTCACACATGCATTAACTGTGTTGCTATAGTCAGCACAAATTCTGACATTTCCATCCTTTTTCAGTACCGACCTTGCTTTCTGAACCTTGGGTTCTGCGTTATCTTTTAGTATAATATGCATTGGTGGCACTTTAAGAGGCTGCAAACCCTCCTGAAACAAAGGCTTGTATGACTGTATAATATCATTCTGTTCATCTACAACATGTATACTTTCAACAGACACTCCCAAATCAGCAAACCAGTTCCTACCAAGTAGACTCCTTCCAGCTGAATCTGCTACTACCAGTTCCTTGCCAAAAACCTTCCCTTTAAAGTTGACTTGCACAAACACCTGACCATAAACATGTACCTTCTTTCCACCCCATACTGCTAAGTTTACATTACAGGGTACTTACTAATTTTGGTCTATCCTTAACGTCTGGCCAAATTTGTTCAAATACATTACGGTTAATAATGGTAAAAGCTGCTCCTGAATCCACTTCAAATTCATGAAATTTTCCATTCAGTTGAATGATCATTTTGTAAGGCTTAATCGAATAGCCTGGGGTGCTTACATTATACAACTATTCATAATGACCTTCTGTACCTTGCCTTCTAGTTTCTGTTCTATTTTTACTCGCATCACAAAAATCTACCTGGCTTACCTCATTCTCTGTAGTGCTTCTACACACTCTTTTGAGATGCCCTACTTTATGACACTGTGAACAAACAGTAGTTTTGTGTCTGCACACAGGTGCCTTGTGTCCAGTGGTACCACATCTGAAACATTTAACTAACACAGCACTTTTGCTTGCTCCTGGTTTAAGTTTCTCGTTTTTTAGTCCCATTTACTCGCATCCTTGAACATCTGCGATGCTTCCACTAGTTACCTGTTGAACTTCGTTATTTGAAGCAAGAATTGCCTCGATGTTTTTGTTCGCCGCCTCAAAAGCTAAATCAAGTTTCACTGCCTTATCAAGGATTAATTCCGTCTCTGCTAATAACTGATGCTGGAGTCTTTTGTATCTCACGCCACAAACCAACCGAATTAACAACTGTTTTTCGAAATCTTGAAAATTACACCCCCTAGACAGTCGTTTTAACTCCGCTACAAACTCAGAAATTGTCTCGGTCGGTTGTTGTTTCCGATTCGCAAACACAAAACATGCAGCAATTTCATTTTTCTTCGGATTAAAATGTGCGTCCAATGCCTCGGTCAATTCCTCATAACTACAGTCTTTCAACTCCTTTGGCGTGACAAGAGACGAAAGTAGCGCCAAAGTAGATTCGCCTATTAGCGTTAAAAACATGGCCCGCAACTGATTCTTGTCTGTGATTTTGTTCGCTTCCACAAAAAAAGGTTAATCGTGTTTTATAGTGAGGCCATGACTCTGGCTCACCAATATTCAACTCTGGAATTTTTCCAACTGCCATTATGTATGCAACTCACGCAAAACTTTTCCACCCGACACAAACTATACTTTTCAGTGCTTACTTTCACTAAATTTCCTGGATCCCATCCTCGTCGCCAAATTTTCTATATCTTTGCACGCTCCATAAATAAAATTCACATCTAAAACTTAACCATTCCTTTTTATTAATTCACAAACATTCACTCAGTATGCAGCCAAACATTGCGTGCGCCATCCTGTGCAGACTCCACCCAAAACAAAAGAGGCGCGATCCGGCACACTCCTACCACTCCATTTTCTATTCAAGCCAATACAAAAACACTACACAATACAAAATGTTGAATATAATTTATGTGAATTGAATAAAGCCATATTGAAGTAAATGTTTAATGTAAAAAAAAAAATACATACAGTATTTACATACACTGACAACGTTTATTAAAAATTCACACATTACCTACATTTACCTACACTGCTCATCATTCATGGGAGCATCTGAAACAAACAAATCACATGTGTTTATTAGCACAGAACCCATTACACAACCTAAGAATTCACAAAACTTATATAAGAGAAAGGGGCAAAATGTTTTAAGTGTCTGCTTAATTGTTGCATGCAACACATTAGAATAAATTATTCATGATGAGAAAAAAAATGGATGTTCCACACAATAAATCTTAATTATATTATCTACAGTGCAACTAGTTTATAACGTACCCTTCTACAATGAATGCCCGCGTATAGTGAAGTTACAGCCTCGGTCCCACCAAATGATTATAGGTTATGTATTAATTGGTCGGCTATAGTGAATGCTTTGAAACAGTTAAAATACTTTTCCTGTATACTATGAAGAACTTTTGCAAACATATTTTACGTATTTAATGCATAAATGTTAAAATGGCTACGAATTTAGATGTCACAAAAATATTTTCCGTTAATTCTACGATTTATCGTTACCGTAAACATACATTACTTCGGAAAAATGTTGTTTGCTTGTTTCACATAATTTATGTTTCAACAGGTTAGCTAACACCAAATATATAATACAGGACAGCTTTAGCATTATTGCAAGAATTCTTGGTTGTGTTGTCACACCTAGCGAACAGAGAACAGCACACTTCGTTATAATGCATTTAGATGTACGCTGCCAACATGAAAATTCGGGGAAAATATTTTAATTTCTCTATGGAAAATATATTTTCGCTGCCACAGCCAAATTGTCATTGTGTAAATACAAAATAGCAATACGATAAACATGTAAATATTAATTAATGTATGATAAACAATAAACGATATTCAGTAAAAAAAATTATTTCAAAATATGTATTAATATCACACCAAGCTGCTAAGTTATTTTTCACACTCTTCCCTGTATTATTAACATAGAGCTGTCCGGTCTAACACTACAAGTCGTACAAGAAAAAATATTATTTTGTGAAGCGACGAATACACTAATGGCGCCATGAAACGCTAAGTTTTTTTAGAAAATTTAAGGCCGATTCACAATGAAGTTAACATGGAACTCCTTATGTTACCTTTATGTTACAGCTGAGTTGAGATATAGGTAAAGCTGCAGTGTTTTCACATTGAATTATCGGCGATGCAACAGTAACTTAAAAATGTCGAAGTTGAGTCAACTTCAACATAACGTAAAGGTAAAGTTAAGAACAGCCAATCAGAAGCCGAGTTGTTCTTTTGTTGGCTATTGCCTACGAGATTTTATCGCGCCAAAACTAATGTTTCAGACATTTCTCGTAACCTCAAATTGTGTGCTGTTCGCTCGTGCATGTACAAGAGTGTATGAAAAGAAGTATATTTGTTATACTTGTGTTCTGAAGCAAAATGTTCGTTATAGTAATTTTATGTAAATAATATTTTTAATTCCGCGTAAAATTTGTAGCTCGTGTGACATGGTATTTGTGAGTGCATTGTCTAATACATGTGTGGCTATGGTTGTTTAGCGAATCGTAAACCGTTATCAAATATTTATAAATAATTCAGAGCTAATGTGTTGCTAAAACATTCGTTCAAGGACTCTACAATAAATTTAACTACATGGTTTGCAAGTTCGTTGTTCACTGAGGTAGGTGTGATATGTGTAGACAGCAAACTTAATATTAAACAAGTGTCTCACCAGTCTCACGAAAGACTTTAAACTTAAAGTTTAGCCCTCCCATTTTATGAAATAAATAGATTCCCAACAGAATAACTCTTAAATAAAGCATGTGTAATGTAAGAATAAAAAATCGAGTCAGTAAGAAAGGTGTAACATTACAACTAGGAGGGTTATTTATTACACATTTTCAACTCATAACTGAAACAGGTACTTGAGAATAATTTTCTTTACTTATTTATGTTACCACTTGTGTATGTAAATATTTTGCGACTCAAATAACATCTTTAAATGTCAAGATTATAATGATCGTCAGTAGTCTTGTAGCATTTGTAACATACATCATTCGAGTCCGACAGAAGTGTATTTTATTGCCAACATACGAAATATAAAACCAGGACCAAATAGTAACCAATTAATATAATATTGTGGACACGTTCAGAAGGCGGACTCACTTGAATATTAGTTAATGTAACTAGGAGATAGTTATTGCACACTTATAACTAAACAATTTACATTTTATGTGAGCAGCATATCACAAAATAATCTTCGTGAATTTGTCAAAAACTTGACTACGATTGGTAGCCTTGTACCTCAACATAATTCCTTAACTTCAATGTGAAACATCGGTCAAATCCGCTGTAAATTTTTCTGCAAAGTTAATGCAAAGGTAACATAAGACTGTCCATGTTAACTTCATTGTGAATCGGTCTTTACTCATTAATAAAATTTGCCTACAACAGAAACTAATGTATTACGTACAATTTAAATATTTTGCACTTTTAATATTAAGCATATCACCGATAAATTAAAACTAACACGGAGTAATTCTATTGTACTGAGTCGTGAGTAGTGAAACATTTGTCGCCATTTTAGATTTCTTGTTGCATGTGCCTTGCGCCGAGGCCGGATGCTATCAGCAGTGTTTACTGCGTGGGTCGGTTTACAATGCAAACGTGTAGATAGCAAACGTAACCGTGTGGATATGAAAGTACGTTTTCTTACGGCACTGTTTATGGTCACGTGTTCGTGTCGTGTAGAATTACGGCGCCGACATGTGGACGTGTATGAAATTGCTATATTTTATTTCGTGCCATGTGCGTAATGCATAATTAGCTTATTAAATATGAACCATTTACTTGGAATTTTGCCGAAATTTTAGGCTAAATTGATTTAACGAATGTAGTCTACATGAATAATTGTCCTGAAATATGATATGGTTTGAAATAAGGTATGCTTGTTAACGAAAATGTTCGTTTTATGCATTTATGATTTGAGAAGTACAACATAACCTTGTAGTTAGGTTAGGCCTACATTTTACATGCAAATAGTAGATAAACTTATTTGTGCCATTTGGTTACAAGCTATTTCTATGGATTTCGAATGCATTATTTTGTCAACCTATGTTCTGATTTATTTGATTTTTCAATTATTTTCACAATGCAGACGAATTGCAGCAACATATTAATTTGACAGATATTGATATTTAATTTAAATGAAACTGCAGTAATGGCATCGGTAGAATGGTTTTGTGTAGTTCTTCGTTTGAACACCTTAATACCTTTTTTAATTTGGAAGTCGTAGACATGCATCGAGTTGCATGATTTTCAGGAAAGGTTGAGCAGTATGAAAATTTAATCCCTTTATTGTATTATTTGCCGTACAACACATTATTTGGAGGAATACCACAGGAAATAATTTGTTTTTAAAATATTTCCAAAACTATTTGGAAAGCCAATTGAATATCTATAACCAAACACGTCCACACATACTATGGCCACAGCAGAAAACTAAAATTAACATAGCACAGAAAAAAATACGTAGAAAATTTCCAATATTTAAAAATCACGACACCAAAAACGAGAGGATCAATTACAGACACAAAAATACATGGACCCCCTTGCAACGCACTAGCCCAAACGCTAAAAACAGCTGATAACGGCCATTTTCAAACAGAGATTGACACACACGCATACGGCTTCTGCGATCATACAGTCCTTTGTTCGTATACATGTATATGTCATTACGGTTACGGTCGTGGCGTACACGTTTTCATCGTAAACCGACCTTAAATACGTTTCGACAATGTAAACATAACCTTTATTTTGAATAACTCCTAATTTCACGTTTTATGTGTTGTAAAATGCCGATATAAGTGTTAAAATAAGAGCAACACGAGTGCAAACAAACACAATGTGTTATACTTAAAGGATAAATTGAAAATTATTGAAAAAGTTGGAGTGGGTGACAATATAAGATTGTTCGCGAATGACTTTGTTCGTTATTTATTTATTTAATTTCACCCGAATGACTTGATTAATAGAGCAAAAATGCTCACCAAGTTGGGCATTTCGAAAGTATGTAGATGTTTGTTGTGTCAGTGTCCATGTAGGTTATTAAATACATTTTATCAAGGTTAGCAAATAATTTAAGTGATTTTGATAGACTTACATTAATTTTGTGTACTATTTGGCAAATGTAGGCTATTTACTATTTGAGTTTTGACTTAGTCGAAGCAACTACAAAATTTTTCCACATTAAAAAAGTTTTCCCAGAAATAAAGTTTCCCCTCTATAGTGAACATAAACACTGGTCCCTTCATATTCATTATAGCAGGGTTCCACTGTATACCAGTCGGCACAATAGCCTTTTAAGATGTTTAATTTTTTGGTCCAATTAGAAACATCTTAACAGAATTTAACTGCCGTTGTTTTGGTATTAAAAATGAGTGTATTATATGTACTGTATGTTAATTCTCTCTGGGTATTCCCATGGCATGGCTCCCTGCAATGCTAACCTCTAAATGGAGAAATTAGAATAACATTTTTTGGATCACCAAGAAGCACTACCACCTGCCTGAGCAGGCTAGGTGCCCCCTCGTTAATTGCTTAGGGGGTCACATATGGATTTTGCTACTACCATTAAATATCAATATTAAAACTATTAAATTTTGCTTTGTTAAGCATGAAAAATGCCTAAATACTAACATTTTGTACCATTAAAACTCGATTTCATCCAGGGAAGGATCCTGACCCATTTTAACTGTGGGGTTGAGTGTTTCCAAGTGGTTACTAAATTAATTTAACCCCCCCCCCCCCTTTTTTTGTAGATGAGAGTGTGTCATTGGCTATAACCACATTAAAATGAGAAAATGCTGCAAAAAGAAATACAGTACAAACATAATACATTAAAGCCTGATTCACCCTACCAGCACAGCAAGTCCCCAGGATGTCCTAGGGACATCCTTTGAGGATATCCTGGTACATGCGATCCTCGGGATGTCCTAGGGATGGATATTTCGGATGTCCGAGAGTTCCGAAAAACCATGTCCCTAGGAAGTCCCAAGTACCTCCTCGAAAAGTACATAACATCTCAGGAAGCTCCTTGGAAGACGAATTTGGGTCATCTTAAATTCCTCATCTGGGGAGCTCCCAGGGATGACTTTGCAGGAGTTATCTGGGATGTTCCAACAGGCACTCCCTGAGATGTCCGAGCAGGAGCTCCCTGGGATGTCCGAGCAGGAGCTCCCTGGGATGTCCGAGAAGGAGCTCCCATGAACATAGTGGATTGCTAGGCAAGTTCCTAAAATGACCACTGGATAGCTCACAATATTATTTAAATATACATGAGGTTTGTTGCAATTAATTTAGTTGATAATTCATAACATTAGGTATGCCTTAAGAAATGGGTAAATTTATTAATTTCGACACACATATTTTAGTATTACTGGTAGACTTTTGGAAGTTGAAGCATTTAAAAAATGTTATTACAGACGAATTGTTTATTTAAAAGATGTTAAGAGGCTACATTAACTATTATGTGTACTGTATTTGAATGTGTGTTAAATACTAAGTGTACATATCACCAAAACAAATACATTTGTTTTATTTTGTGTTGAATACTAAACTTTTACTTTTGCTGCTGGAAGGAGCTGCTAGGGATGTCCCAGGGACGTGTTTAACACAGGTCCTAGGGCGCGCCTAGGATCGTCCTAGGGATGCATTTTATGCAGATCCCAGAGAGCTCCTGAGGATGTCTTGGAGATGTGTTTGTTACAGATTCCAGGGAGCTCCTAGGGATGTCCCAGGGATGTGTATGCCAGACATCCTAGAGATGTCCGTAGGTATTACTTTTCCATGAACTTTTCCTACATAAAAAGGACTTGAAATGAACTTCCCTAGGACGTCCTAGGGACGACAGTTCCCACATCCTAAAGACGTCCTCAGGATGTCTGTGTGCTGGTAGGGCACATGTCCACAAGACACCCCACGATTCCTTACACAATTTTGCATTCATGCCTATGGCTATCCCAAATTAATTGGAATGATCTTAACTTTTTCTGTATGGAATGTCCAGAAGAAATCCAGCCTTCTAATTGGCTGTTTGATGTCTGGTTGGTCCATACCCGCTTCAACTGTGGGCGTGTAAATTAGACTTATTATTGAAATGTTCACTTAGCATATTACATAAGCATTTTCAGCTCATTATTGCCAATGATTACTATATTTATACATAATAAATTGCATGTTATGAAATGTGATGGACATGTTCAACTTTTTTATAGTTGTAGCCTATATGCAAGACTTTTCTTGGTACATATGACAATACAATGAATGCTGCATCACAGTGTAACACTACTGTACTTCATCTGCAGCATTAATGTCTTTGATGTTGTTCAATCTCTTCTGAAAATGTTATGATATTAATTCTGTATAAGCAAAATAAATATTCGTAACCTGGAATAAAAATGTTACTATGTGTCTCAATTTTGAACATATGAAAACAAAGATATTGGTGAATTGTTAAATGACCAAAAATTCAGTTATTTCATTTAGTAAACAAGCTGTTACTAGCAACAGTACAAGTTGTTGAATTTGCATATGAAAGTGTGGAACCTATTCTATTGAACCCTGATAGGCCCTACAACTGAAGTCAGCATTCAAAATACAGTTTCTGTGGTCCAATATTTGATTTACATTCATATCAAGTCCACTTCCATTGAAAACAGGTTCTATTGTATAACGACTAGCATCTAAACATTCAGTACTTCAGATTTCCAATATAATTTGCCACAGCAAGAATTATGTTCATGGTATGTACTTTTAACCACAGTTGAGACAAGTTTGTTTTACTTTTACAAAACATGAATGAGCTATGCCCAAATATTACTAACTGTTAATATTATATTAATTATTGATTTCATTGAAACTGATAATTGTTTAATTACCCACAGATTTCTTCCTATTTAAGCGACAACCATTTCTGTCCCCAGCATTACGTAGCCACATTTTAACATGGCCTTCTACTTCATTTCTAGTGACTGTTTTCAAGAGTGGGTTCTTCTGGATAACACCTTGTAGAAAAATTTTAATATCTTAGATTGACGAATGGATACTACAAAAATAATAAATAAACATAGGAAGTTCAATTATGCATAGTAATTATTAGTTTAAAAACTTCAACATGCTTTATAAGAAAACCGAACTAATAAATAATCTCCAACGCACTTGGGATGACATTTCCAATCAAAAGCGTGGGGTGATTTTTATGATAATTATGTTTTCTTCTTGGAGACTTTGCTTTTACCAATATTTGTTTATTACCAAATATATTTATTGATTTAGCATTTTCTTCTTGGAGACTTTAATTTAACCAATATTTGTTTATTATCAAATATATTAAGTTAATTGATATAGCACAACCATCTTTAAACAAACTTATTGTACAACGGGATATAGTTTCGAGTAGCTGCCGTCGCTGCTGTCTGTGGCCACTGAAATTGGGAGATTTTCCTTCGTGGGGAGCACCAAACAGCACCCAATCCCTGTAATAAGGAAGAGGGTTTTATTTGGAGATTCAAAATGGTGCTATTTAAGCACATAATGTACGTAAAATTAGAAAAAAAGTATTTGTAGAATATGTAACATTTTTATGAGGCTGATTGCTATTTTAACATTAAAGGAGATTTATTTTACATTGTCGGAATCAAAACACCACACATTGCATAGAAAATGAAAGTCAATGCCAAAAAAACTAACTAAATAACATAAACATTGTTACTTCCAACATTTGGTTGATAAATTACTTACTATAACTTACAATTGGCATGATCAGAACGAATAGGAAAATTATGCTGTTATTTGAGCCAATACAATGTACGTTGTCCTGAGGTTTCTTGGTCTGGATGTATTTCAAGTAACCTCTTTTCCCACCGTATGACACAGCAAAATTACGACTCTACGTACAAAAAGCAAAACGTTCTTTCGGCATTCCTAGAAGCTAAAATACATGAAAACTCACTATGTTTTTTTGTAAACAGTCAAATATTTAGTCATTAAACTTTTCCCCTGCACGTTACTTTAACAGTGACTTTACGTGCTGTTTTTGACTCATATTTTATTAATTCACCAAACAAAACATCCTATAAAAGTCTTATCACGCAGACAATACACAGCGAACAGCAACAAACAGTATACAATAACAACACTGAGCGCCATCTTTTTTAACAAATTAAACAAATTTTTTATTGGCTAACAAGCACCAATGGTGAGCACATATGACAAAACACTCCCATAATCATAGCAACCACCAACGAAAGCACTTCAATTACAGCAAATAAAGAAACAAATACTTTACTCATAATTTATGGTACGGGATAAAATTCCTATACATTGTGCAGTAAAGTTCCATGTTATGGTACAAACCCCGAAAAACCTATTTATGTATTAAATAAACGACAAACCTCACGAAAAGCTCCATAAAACAAAAAGGCGGGAGATTAGAACCACTAATTGGGAGGATGGGAAACCAAGTGAAAAAGCGGGATAGTTTGCACGTATGTAGCTGCCTTTCAAATACTATCATGCATTATTAATATTGTGTAATAGGTTATTAAAGGAAACTTCTTAGAAGCTTTAATTTCAAAATAAACCAATTAAAAATCAGATTTTCAAAATATGATCTGTTTTGTCATTGGTTCTCATGATCTTTTTTTGGTAGGCCTATTCACACAAGGCATCACATAAAACCAGTTTACATTTAAAATCCTGTGTGAAACACTTTTTTGTATTTGTAACAAACATGTAGACATAAAAGAGTAAAACTGGCAAGGAGGATCTATGCAGTACGAAATGTTAAGGCCAAATTGCTTGACTGCCATGTAAGCTTAGTTGGCAAAACAATACCAGAAATACTGTTTCATAATGGAACTCTGGTGCTGGATTAAACATCGCCAAAAACACTTAATTCCAATTAATTTGAAGTGATCAGCCATCATCTACCATTAATATATAATAAGTACAACAAAATGTCTCTTGCCACCATATAATGGCATCCTAGCTTCAATATGACAAGCCAGCTACTCCCCTTTATACTTCCAAGATAAAAAGAAATGTGTTTATAACTGTTGAGAATGTGTTGGCCAGCTACTGCATATTTGTGGATACCTAAAATGTAAAAGTCAGCATGTAGGCCTACACTTAAGTGTTAGGGATGGTGCACATTTTTATTTTTCCAGAAAATCTCTCAAAATTGTAGACCACTTAATTTTTACAGTTTAGCAACATAACTAAATATTCCAATTTCATGACACACCTATATACATAAAGCTGGTTTTACACAACTCAATTTACGGCTGAGGCACTAATTGTGATGAAATCTTTCCATAGAGCTTCTTGTCACCTCCTACATGGTAAAATTTAACAATCTTAGATTGATACAATCTGTTGTGTTTCTCTCTTATTTATTCTCATTCATCATTACAAGACATTACAAACACTGATAGAGCTAACTAATACTGTCGTCAGTCTTTCCCACATCTCTGTGACATTCCCGCTTATTCTACACTGGCTGTTTACACTCACGATTGCCAACGCCGCATATCACAACACCTTCCCTTTATAAATGCAGCCATTGTACACACTCAAAACTTAACACATGAATCTTATTACATTCTCACTAGTCTCTGTATCTTGCCGGCAATCGAACCTCTCTCCCACTCTTCATGTGTCCTGGCAAATTGTTGTTTTCCTTACCCCACAAATGGCCTGGCTGATCCTTTTCCAGCGGTACACTCGACTCTGCTCCCAGAGACTGTCCTCTTCCCTCGTCAGGTGGAAACCCCCGGAACTCCTCCTCAGAGTCCGTGCTGGACCTTCTGCGATGCGCCTCAGGAGCCAGACTGGACAGTCGCAAGTGGTGCGAGGTCCTCCGCAGCTGCTGTCCCCTTTGATCTCTGACAACATATGACCTTGGAGCCGGAGCTTCTTTCACGATCTCTGCTGGTTCCCATTGGTTGTCTCTGTACAACAAGACATGGTCTTGCTGATGAAACTCTCCTTTTTTCTGTGCTCGCTGATCATACCAGTCCTTCGCCTTCATCTGTCTGTCGCGTAGTTCCTCTGCTACCCTTCTCTGCACTTCCGGTTTCAGGAGCTTCTGGACCATTGGTATCTTCGTCCTTACGCGACGACTCATCAACAACTGTGCTGGTGACCAACCGACTGTAGACAAGGGAGTGTTTCTGTACTCAAGTAGCATTATCGGTAGATCATTGTGTGGGTCCACACACCTCCTCAGCATGTTCTTGGCAATCTGCACAGCCCTTTCTGCTTGTCCGTTTGACTTTGGGTAAAGAGGACTGGTAGTCACTATCCTAAAGTCCCAACTTCTTGCAAACTGCCTGTACTTGTAGGAGTTAAATGGCATATTGTCTGAGACAATAATCTGTGGTACCCCATGAGTGGCAAACACTAACTTTAATCCTCTTATAACCTCACTGGCTTGTTTATTTGACACAGGTACTACCTCTATCCACTTGGAGTAGTAGTCAACAACCACCATATAACTATTGCCCCCAAAGTCACAAACATCCACCCCAAACTTTTGAAATGGTAGTTCCGGAATTTCATGACACATAAGTGGTTCTGACATACTCTTGTTTCTAAACTTCTGACATGTCAAGCACCTATTAACCAACAACTCAATTTCTTCAGACATTTTTGGCCAGTACAACACTTGCCTGGCTCGTGCTTTGGTTTTTTCTATTCCTAAGTGGCCCTCGTGAAGAAGTGAGAGCATGTGTGGCCTCATTGCCACTGGAACTACAATTGGATCATTCAAGAACACCAGATCCTTGTCAACATGCAGATTATTTCTCTGTACAAAATACATTTGAGCTTGCGGACTAACCTGATGTTTATGTTCGGGCCACCCCGTCTGACAGTGTTGCTTGATCCCGCTCATGACTGCATCCTTGGCAATTTCACGCCTGAGCTCATCCTTTCTGGTACCCGATCCCTTACTAGTATTCCCCACACTCACAAGGTGAACCATCTCTGCAGACAAGTCTTCATCAGCGGATTCCACCTCTGGAACAAAGGATCTTGATAGCAAGTCTGCCACAAGCATAAGTTTGCCTGGAAGATACTCTACTGACAATGTATAGCGTAGCAGCCTGATTTTCATTCGCTGGAGTCTAACCGAATACACATCCGCTACATTCTTCTTAAACACAGGAACCAAAGGTTTGTGATCCGTGTAGATGGTGACATGCCTTCCATATATGTAGTGATGAAACTTTCTCGCTGCATACACAATACTGAGCATCTCCTTCTCAACTTGTGCATAGTTCCTTTCAGCGGGCGTCAAACTCCATGATGCATAACTAATTGGCTGATCGTTGTACATTAGACAGCACCCCAAGCCGTCTTTTGAGGCATCACACTGAATGGAGAGCTTCTTGCTGGGGTCATATAAACCGAGTACTGTCGCCTTGCTGACCAACTCCTTTACTTGTTGCAGTGTTTCAGTGTGTACTGGCAACCACTGCCACTCAACATTACTCTTCAGGAGTTCTCTTAGTGGAGCTGTGATGCTAGCTAGATTCGGCAAGAACTTACGTAGATAGCTGATGAAACCTAACACTCGTTGCAGTTCGCCTTTGTTTGTAGGTATTTGTAGAGCTCTTACTGCTCTTACCTGGCCTGGATCTGCTTTCATCCCACTTGACGAGAATATGTGACCAAAATACCGTACCTCCTCTCGTTTAAACTGAATTTTATTTTTGTTGAACTTCACATTCAGGTCCCTGGCTCTATGTGCTATCCGTAACAGAATTTCATCATGCTCTCTCTCACTTGTTGCTGCAATCAAGAGGTCATCGAAGTACACCAATATGCCTGGAATATCACCAATGTTCTGCATGTTTATTCGCTGAAAAATTTCCGGTGCACTGGACAACCCAAATGGAAGCCTTAAAAATTTATAACAACCAAACAGTGTGCTGAAAGTGCAGTACCTGCTTGACCCCTCATCCAGTTCCACCTGGTAAAATCCATCTTTCATGTCCATTACTGTGAAAATGGACTTGCTGGTAAGCTTGAAGCTCAGGTCCTACAATGTTGGAATCATTTGGTATTCTCTGCACACTGCCCTATTCAGTTCCACTGGGTCTATACACAGACTGAGGGTTTTGTCTACTTTTTCTACTATTGTCAGGTTGCTGACCCAGCCTGTCGGCTGATCCACCTTAGCAATAACACCAAGCTTGCCCACCTCATCCAGTTTGTCTTTTAATCTGTCCCGTAACATCAGAGGTACTCGTCGAGGCAGTGTGGCCACTGGTTGAGCTGATTTACTACCAGTGTACACTTGTTCGGGATACACCCTACCCCTTGAAATAAATCTGCAAATTCTTTCAAGAATTTGTCTTCCGAAAGCCCACTACTTTGCAAGGTGTGGACAAAACTGCGAGACATTAGCTTCAAACACAGACATCCCGACAGTCCCAAAATAGGCATCCTACAGTTGCCATCTTCCACTACAACAAACTCTAGCCACTCCTGGACACCATCAGACTCATTTACTCCGCACCTGAGCTTAATGACACCCACTGGACTCACCCTTTTACCTCCAAACCCTTCGAGCGTTATGCTTGAGCGCCTCAACTGAGTTGAGCAAGGCATCTGCTTCATGATGTTCTGTGATATGATGTTTACCTCTGATCCCGTATCAAGCTGGAAGTTTACTGTCCTACCTTCAACCAGCATTTCCTGAGTCCACTCCTTTCTGCCTAACTTGTCATCCCCTACCACAGATGTTGCCTCTACCACTTCTAATGTGCTGACAAAAAACTCTTCTATTGTACCGCCAACTAACCTAACTTCCTCGACTTGACTGGTGCACCAGGGTGCAAAATGATTTAACTGCTTACACTTGTCACATTTTCCCAAAGGCAAGGCACACATTCCTTTGATGTGCCTTCCCACACCGTCGACACTTTTGACCGCCTCCTGGCATATACTTCAGTTCGACTCTTCCTTTGTTCACCATCTGCTGCTTCCTTTTATTTCGCCACACTGTTTCAACAGCGTGCCCACCCGGCTGCAGTTCATCTTCTACCACGCCCTCCCGCTGCCGAACAGGATTAATCACTTTAGTTTGTATTACATCGGCACGCTGCTTGCCTAACTCTGCCGCCCGACACTGTTCCAATGCCTTTGACAAACTTAGATCTGGTTCACGCAGCAGGCGTTCTTGCAGCCCCTTGTCTCGAATACCTAGCACTATTCTGTCACATACAACACTGTCTGTCTGATCCTTGAATTCACAACTTTTTACCAGCTTTTTTAGATCTCTCACAAACGAGTCAAATGGCTCTCCCTCTTCTTGCACCCGACAACTAAACTTGAACCGCTCGACCACAATGTTTTTAACCGGATTGCAATAGCTTTCAAAGGCTTGCACCACTTTTTCATAATCCTTTCGGTCACCCTCCGACAGATCAAACATATTAAATAACTCAACAGCCTCGTCCCCGATGAGATTTAACCACATCGTGGCCTTAACCGCAGACGACTTCGAATCGTATCCAGTTGCCAACATAAAAATTCCGAAGCTCTGTTTAAACCGTCGAAAGTGCTCACAAAGATTGACATCAAGGACGAGCGCCGATGGTGGTTTAAAGGATTCCATTGTGAAATACCAACCGCCAGACCACCTATAACCTCACTTCAACCTGACCCAAATTGCAATGCCGCACCATACCACAAAACTGACACTGAGAACATTTAATAACTAACTTCCGACTGCGTCATGTTGTGTTTCTCTCTTATTTATTCTCATTCATCATTACAAGACATTACAAACACTGATAGTACTAACTAATACTGTCGTCAGTCTTTCCCACATCTCTGTGACATTCCCGCTTATTCTACACTGTCAGTTTACACTCACGATTGCCAACACCGCATATCACAACACAATCTGTCACTTTTAAAAGCATTATCAGACAAATTTTGGTGTAACCTATTGTTGAGCACTGGACATTTTTTTTATAGTTGTCAAACACTGTAACATCAATTGCATTGTATGTGCAACTCTGAGAGTTTTGTGTGTAAGTCAAATGTGTTGGCATAGGCTATGTATGTGTAACTCAACATTTGAATCATTGTGGATACTCCACTGTGTATAATATCTATGGTCATTGTGTTCCAAGTTATTTTGTAGTAATAGAACCAGTATAAATCTTGGCATGCTTGTGAGAAGGTCTACTTTATTGTGCCTATTTTACATTGTACTCATGACTTAAGTGGGTTCTTCAGGTTATGGGCCCAGGTTCGCTGAAAGTAGAAACATTATGACAATGGACCTCAGAATAAACAAGCATGGAATTTCTCCATTCGGTGGTTCGGACTTCGGTAATTGTATCTACAGAGTTAAGCTTATTCTAGAAGAGAATGAACTTTTAGAAACTTTGGAAGAGTCTTACATCAAGGTAGAAGAATTAACGACTGCACAAAAAACCAAGAACACAAAGGCGAAGAATAAACTTGTTCAGTGCATAGCCGACAGCCATCTTGAAGTCGTTAGAGAGTGCCAAACAGCAAGAGATATCATCCAGAAGGGGTAACTGCCACATTTCAACGCACAGGTATAACATCTCAGTTATTAAGGAAGAGGTTATTAACATTGAAATATAGTGATGAAATCTCACTTAGTGAATTTTATATTAAATTTGATAGGCTCGTGAGGGAACTTAAAGAGTCTGGTGCCAAACCCAGTGAAAGCGAGGTTATTTGCTATTTATTACTTGCAATGCCTAGTTTGTTTGATAATATTGTTACTGCTATTGAAACATTGAACACTTATCTTACTTTAGAATTTGTATAAAACAGATTGCTTGATGAAGAGATGAAAAGGAAAGGGTTAAAAGTAGGCCTTACTGAAGGGGGAAATTCGCAGGTGTTTCTAAATAGAACATATAGAGATAATGCAAAATAAATAAAGCCCTTTATGTTCGAGTGTTACAGGTGTGAGAAGAAGGGTCACAAAAGGTCGGAATGTAAATTTAGACCACCAGCACCAGAAGCTAACAGTATAGACTCTAGTCGAAATGAAATTTGCTTTATTGCTGGAAGTAATTTAACCACTGAAAGAACTAATAGAGAAATTCCTTTTTATTTAGATTCTGGTGCCTCAGATCATTTAATTAATACTGACAAATATTTCCATGAGTTTATTCAGCTAAAGAATCCTATAAGAATAAACATTGCTAAAAGGGATGAATCACTCGTGGCAGTAAAGATTTGAAATATTCTAACTAAAGATTGTAAGGTAGTAAATGTAATGTATGTTCCAGAGTTGAGAAGTAATTTACTTTCAGTAAGGAAAATAGAAATGTCAGGATTAGGTGTAAAATTTGAAAATAACAAAGTAATTATTTATAGCAATAGACGTGTATTAAAAGAAGGTTATAGGAAGAACAATCTGTATCAGGTCTCATTCAGAACAAGGGAATTGTATGCACAGAAAACTTATTCAATACCAGTAAATGATGAGGCATGGCATAGGCGGCTTGGACATGCATCAGTGGAAAAATTGAAGGTATTGAAGAAGAGAAGATTGATACACTGAATTTTCACGATCAGAAATATTGTGTGAATCATGTATTAAAGGTAGACAGACAAAACTGCAATTTAACAGTGAATATCGACATAGTAAGAGAATATTAGAATTGATACATTCTGATCTTTGTGGACCAATAAATCCAGTCACATATGATGGTAAAAGGTGTATGTTAACCTTTTTAGATGGTTACAGATACTTTGGTGTAGTATATCTGATATAAAATAAAACTGAAGTGTTGAACTGCTTTAAGAAATATACTGAAATGATTGAAGCCAAGATTGGTTCCAAAATATACTGGTTTAGATGTGACAATGGTAAAGAGTATATGAATCATGCATTTAAAGATTACTGTGACAAGAAAGGAATTCAAATAGAAACTACAATAGCATACTCTCCCAAGCAAAATGGGAAGGCTGAAAGGTTGAACAGAACAATCACAGAAAAGGCTAGAACTCTAATAATTGACTCAAATTTTACAAAAGAAATGTGGGGTGAAGCAGTTTATATACCTATGTACATAATAAACAGGCTGCCTGCAGTTGATAAGAAGATACCGGCAGAAATATGGTATGATGAAATACCGAATTATGACAAACTAAGAGTGTTTGGAAAAGGGAAAGGAAAGGTAAAATGTCAGAGAAATCAAAGAAGCTCTTCATGAATGGATACTATAATAATGGCTACAGATTATGGAATGCAGAAAAACAATGTGTTATTCAAGCCAGAGATGTGATTCTAAAAAGCAAAATTCAATAGAGGAAAATGTTAGCCAGCCGACAGTAACAATGAATGATGAAACTGAGGAAAAACAAACAGAAGCACATGACAAAAACATACAAGAAGATACAGAGAAGAAAGGAAGTACCGATACACAGCAAAGGGAAAAGAGGAGCAGAAAGTTGTCAAGCTATTTGCAAGACTATGTGTGTGATGATTTCCATGGGTGTAAATTTTCAGCCTTCAGTGTAGAGTGTAAGAAACACAATGTGCCCAAAACAAAGAGAGAAGCCTTACAAACAACTGAAAAGAAGAGTGTATGAAAGCAATCGGAGAGGAGTTACAGTCACACGAGAAATATAATACCTGGACAATTGTTAAAAAACCAGAAAATAGTAAAGTTATTCATAGTCGTTGGGTTTTTAAAAGGAAGGGGGATAATGTTTATAAAGCAAGGTTAGTAGCAAAGGGATATGAAACAACTGAGTGGAGCGACACCTATGCACCTGTGGGTAAACTTTCGACTTTGAGAACATTATTGATTATCGCAAACAAGGAAAACCTTATAGGACAAATGGATGTTAAGACAGCCTTTTTGCACGGTATTCTACGAGAAGAAATTTACATGTATTTACCAGAAGATATGAAAAGTGATGAGTTTGTTTGCAAGTTGAATAAGTCATTATATGGACTGAAACAAATTACCAGTTATTGGAACGATGCTTTTCATACATTTATGATAGAAAGTGGTTTTCAATGTTCAGTTTATGACACATGTCTTTATACCAAAACTGATGATCCAGGGCTTTATGTATTTTTGTATGTTGATGATATTTTGATTTGTCATTGTAATGATCATGTTATCAGCATGTTTCAAAGGGAACTTAAATCTAAGTTTGATATGGTGTGTTTAGGACCAGCGAAACACTTTTTAGTGCTAGAAATAGATAGAGACTGTAAAAACAGTATTGTAAACGGGCATAAAAAACAATTCATAGAAAAACTGTTGGAAAGGTTTAACATGAAAGACTGTAACGGAATAGCTACACCAGTTGAGAAGGGCCTACAACTAATCAAAGAAACAAATGTTGATGTGATAACTAAACATCCTTATAAAGAACTTGTAGGTTGTCTGGCATATTTAGTTATTGTCACTAGACCTGATCTAAGTTTTGCAGTTAATATGTTCAGTCGATTTCAGGATTGTGCAAATGATACTCATTGGAGTTACTTGAAAAGAGTACTTAAATACTTACAGCATACTAAGGATTTGGGGTTGTGTTACACAAAAGTCTCTCAGACTGAACATGATGTAACCAGTTATACAGATTCTGACTGGGCTGCAAACTGTGTAGACAGAAAAAGTACTTCAGGCCTGTGTCTTTTTTGTATGGTAATATTGTTTTGTGGGCTACAAGAAAACAAAAATCTGTGTCACTTTCCACAGCAGAAGCAGAATATGTAGCTCTTAGTTCAACAGTGACAGAAATATTGTGGTTCAAATGACTGTTAAGTAGTTTGAGTGTAACCTGTAAATTTGTGTTAATTTTTGTTGACAACCAAAGTTGTATTCACATGGCAAAGAATAAGGATTGCAAAAGAGTAACACATATAGATATCAGACACCACTTTATCAGAGATGTAATTCAGACAGGTCTTGTTATTATCAAGTACATTGCTTCATCAAAACAGAAGGCAGATATTTTTACTAAATCATTAAGCAATGATGTTTTCAGTTATCATAGGAATGCCCTAGGTTTAAGGAATGGTTGAAATGAAAGTTAAACTTATGAGAAATCAAATGCTTTGTTAAGGGGGCGTGTTGGCATAGGCTATGTATGTGTAACTCAAAATTTGAATCATTGTGTATACTCCACTGTGTATAATATCTATGGTCATTGTGTTCCAAGTTATTTTGTAGTAAGAGAAACAGTATAAATCTTGGCATGCTTGTGAGAAAGTCTTTTTATTGTGCCTATTCTACATTGTGCTCATAACTTTAGTGGGATCTTCAAAATGGAAACTGCACATACACTGTTGCATGTAAAACCACCTAAACAATGTAAAAATCTGAAAACTAAAATAACGATTTCAATAAATTTTATAGTACCAACAGGCCAACAACCAAGTCATCAAAAACTGTAAAACATAAATGATTAAAATATTTGAAGAAACCATTTACAAATAAGAAACAGAATGCTATGTAATGTACATATTACAGGACCAATGGTACGAAAAAATCTAATTAAAAATAACATATATTATGCATTAATATAGCCATTATGTTCTGAGTCATTATTAAATTTATTTGGTTATTTTTAGTCCTGGAAATTTACATAATTTATTTTGTAAGGTTTAAATCAGAAAACATCAATTTTCAGTTGTTATGATAGCAGTGGTGGGGGGAGGGGAGAGAGAATCTGTTCGAAGGTAGGTTTAGAACTACACAGGGCATGTGTTGGAAGCCATGATTACCTTTGAGGCCGACCTAGCGAGGCGATTCTGTAATGTCTTGCCATTGCCATTCACAGGATGGGGATTAGGAGATGAGACAACACAACACGCAGTCAAGAACCCGAACAGGTAACACTAAATATTGATCTTTCTGGCCGGGAATCAATCCCCGGACTGTTGGCTCACCGACCAGCAGGACGAGCATGGTTCGTGTTTTCTCCCTGTCGTCAGAACGACGCGCCAGTGGAAAGACGTTTCGTCAAAAAAGCGAGCATGGTTCTGTTGGTTGCCCGTCAAAGCATTTCAGATGAACGACGCGACCGTCAATACACTGACGCGGTATTCTAGCATGTTAAGAGGCCGACAACGTGCGTATTTAAAATAAATATTGATAGAAACAATGCCATATTCACAGTTTCAAGTGACTAAATATACTTTTAACTAATATAAAGCCAGTACACAGTATAAAACATGCAAAGATAAACTTAAAGCTCAATTACTGTACACGTGCCATAACCTATAACTTGACCATACAGCCATAACCTGCATCTTGCCCATATTGATTGCTAATACCTAAATAAGTAATACAGTTTGTAGTGGATATTTTTGAAGACAAAAACAAAATGTTTTAACTGATGCACATTTAGGTCATAATTGGCACTGTATTAGTGTACGCGTGTGTTTTGTCTGTAATTTTAACGTGTTAGTATAAACAAACCGGATGAAAGTGATGTGCGGTAGAATCAAATTCTGGTATTTTAATACTCATGGCTTGAATCTGTAGTACAAAACGAATAAGACAAAATCATTCTCTGCTAAAAATATTACGAGAAACCAGTGTTTATATGCAACCTAGTTAACTTTTAATAACATTGCTACCGTTTGTATTGGCAAATAACCTACAACTGTTGTACCTAACAGATATCGACGAAGACTATTAATTTTTTTCTAATGTTTGGCAGTACGTTTTTTATGTTCATGCATTGTCTTTGTTCCTAGACAGGGAAACCAATTTTAATATGTTATCGTGTACAGGATAAAGGAGACCACAAAATATAAATTTTCCTCAAATCTAAAGTAATTTTTTTATTGAATGGAGAATAGTAATAATCGTCTTCTGTTATTTATTATAAATTCTCTAACAGAAAGTAATTGTGTCGTAGTAAATCATACGTAGACTTTAAAATTATAAGATGCCTACTGAAATGTTAAAAATTATGCTTAGCTTTATTTATTATGTTTTATTTTACATTGCCCATGAAAACAGCAAAATGAAGATATAAAAAATGATCGCCAAGTGCTGATATTTATATTTCGGCAGTAAGACCACTACTATAGTGACGTATACGCTGACTCATGAAATTAAAATTAACAGCAAACCCCACACAACTGCCACAGAATATCGGCACTTGACCACAGTTTCTTGAAGTTCTGTTCACACATTTAATAAGTTAAAAGTGTCACTTGTGAATAAAAATACTGGTTAAGTATGTCACTTATAAATAAAAATACAGGTTAAGTGCAAATTACGTCATTCTCGTTACTGCTGTTCAATATTTTTGTTCAAAGAGGTTTTCTATTGGCTGAAATTTTAAAGCGGATTTTCTAACACATATAAATAACACGTCCTTACTGCAAATTTCGTACCAACCTCTGCACATATTCCTCTTTGGAACAGTCGTTCATTCGACGCAATAATTCTGTTATAAGCGTTACGACACGACGATCCATGCTCGCGTTTTCGCGCAGCCGTCATGACCCTAGCGTCGTTCTAGCGACACGTCAGAGTTACCACAGTTTCGAATAAAACAACCACGCTCGACCTACTGGAGCTCTAAACACTGATCAAAGCAGTTCCGGTATTAATTTATATCACTGTATGTTTTTACAAAAACACTATATATATATGTATATGAAATAACATATATTGCTACAAATACATTTGCAGTACTGTTATTCTTAAAATTCACCATTTAAAATAAAACAAATAATTTAATATCAATTTATGGAAAAATGTTAGCTATCATATGAGTATAGCTGTCCACTATAGTGGTACTTTGCACTGTATGCAGATCATACATGTTATACCATTATGCAGTGTACAATATGTATTCCATGCCTAAAAAAACAACAAAATGTAAATTAAATGAAATAAAAACAGACCCTCGCACATGAGGTTGTGAAACTGCAAGCTAATATGCCATGTACTAAACAGTTTACTTGCACAATATGAAAATTATTTACTGTTCCAATTAAGGACAATGGTGCGCGATCATCTCTAATTTTCAATATTTTCCTCACTGCACACTTGTAAGAGTTCATCACAACATTCTCTTTGTTATAGTCTACTACATATTTTAGGATTATTAGATATTAACTGCCATAACAACATGTTTTTCTTCTGTCAACTAGCTCCGGATAATGTTTGTTATACACATTATAGTGTTCATTGACAAATAAATTAATTACAATTACAATAGACCTAGAAAAATTACAAATATAAGTCTGAATATAACATTCCTTACCAACAAGGCTATATATTACATAAATAAATAAATATACTCTGAATCACTGGATGTAGGCTTATTCTGTTGACAAAAGTGCTTAGACAGCATGGTTAGTCAGTGCTCGCAAGAACCTTTTAATTGAACCACTGCCAGGTAGCCCACAACATTGTTTTTGGGTATAAATTAATTCATGGAAAACAGTAACATACGGCCGGAAAAATGTCATTGTAAGACTGAACAGTTTATAAACGTAATAACACCAAACTCGCAATTGGGCTACCACCCAGTGGTAAGCAGATTCCTCACTATCCTCAAAGTGACACTCCTCCAAACCCTTCCTAAATCTCCACCCCCCCCCCCTCACAGTCGTCAACACCTCCGGCAGAGCAGTCGACTCCATCATGTCTCCCATCATATAAAAATGGGGCCGCAAAGCAAAATGTTTGGCAACCAATTCTGAATATTTTAACAGACGACTCGTGAGTGAGTTGTACTGTTTAAAATTAGTTTGATTATATTTCTTTAATAAATGTGCAACCATTATTAGTTCAAAATAAGAATCTTCATTTGCCTCAATATCCATTTTTGAATAGGAAACAGTCGCAAGAAAATCCTAAATAAAAGCTCTTAACTGGGTTTAGTTGCACAACCACTATTATTTTTAATTAAGATAACTCAATTTTGATCAACATCCATATTCGAACAGGGAACGATATCGGCAAAATCTTAAATAAACACAATTAACATTCGCTTCTGCAATCTGCTTTATTCAATTTCCTGCTATACTTGCTAAAGAATTTAAATATTATTTTTATTAAAAATCGACATGGCGACAAAAAAAAGTAGTGCCAACTGTTGCTACGTAAGTTTCTCTCAGCAGATTAAGCAAACAAATGTTACAAGGTTTTCGTCGATTGTATCCACGCTTTTGTGCTTGTGTAGTGTTTATAATAACTGTCTTGCTATTAGGCTACCACCCGGTGGCAAGCATCACATCAGCTCTACTGTTTGTTGCTATTGTTGCAACTGTGACTGGGTTGTTACTATGTCAATTGTATCCTAGGCTTTACCAGCCCTACAAAAAGCGTGTTTAGCATAAGTGACAATAAAATATAATATTAGTTCAGAATTTAAGATTTTACGGTTAGATTTTGTTCCATTATAATAACCAACTAGTCTTGTAGTTGGGCAGTCTTCCGGTGGCGAGTGTATTTTTTTTGTTCCCTCTCCCCTTTGTAATTACTCCTTCAGTCCCTCCCTACACCCTCCACCCACACTAAATACTCCAACAAAACCTCCCAGATCTCACCAAAACTGACTGCTTCACTGATCTGTCCTGTAAGTCTTCTCACTATTATTTCCTCTCCGTATGTTCTGTACCTAAACTAGATGGCAGCTTACATCCCCCAGCCACCCTCTCCCTTATGTTGGTTCCTAAGAGGAACTTAAGGCTAGCAATTTTGCAAATAAATTAATTTAGCGATTACAATCAATCCCATGAAACATCTAATTCCTTCAATTAAATCACTAAAGGAAAATAATAACACAATGCAGAAGACTTTCTACCCAGCAATACTTATTTATATTGTTGAAACTTTATACAACCTAATTTCTATGATTAGAACTCCAGTGAATTGTGTAACTGTACCCAACTGTACCCAACTGTTTCCCTTTATTGTTCCAATATAGGGCACTTGCCCTCAGGAACCTATGTAAGAATAAATAAATAAATAAAATTGAAATAAAATTATAATGTAAAACCATTGCTAGTTGCAACCTCCTCCCTTCCCCACCCTAGAAATCAAACAATAATTAAGACTGTTGCAGAGGTAGCTATACTCATATACTGATATTGTTACAAGTTGCGGGCTAGGTACGTTTGGGGATGGAGGTCTTTGATAAAAGAAAGAAAATAAAGCTAACCTAGTTTATTTACAACCGTATATACAAAAAACCTATGTGTATAATGATTTACCACAGTAAATGTCAAACAGAACAAGTAACTACTATTTACATAAGGGAAAAAAGTACATATACATAAGTTCTCTGTATATGGAAAGGTTACTAGTCACTCACAATAGTGGACCCAATGAAAGCATACCGAAGAATCTTTTCTAGCCTAGAAACACCTTCTTCCTACTACTTGCTGCGGTCCCACTCGCTGGACACCCTCGAACAGTCGTCGCACCACAACACTTGTCACTATCACTTGAGATCGCACCAGGCACCTGCCAGCCAAAACTCTTCAAACTCTGCTGCAGCTCCCCCTTATGAACCCACACCTACATCTTGAATTATCTCGGCAAGTCTCTGTTCTCCAACCTCCTGGAAAGGCGTCGCTTCAAAGTCAAGCACCACCCCGAGAGATAAAGAAGGAACAGGACCATTCCAGATCACGATATTTCCCTCGGTTACCCGATATTGGGTGCAGGTGGTCGCCACCGCATATGGACGACACAATGTATGCCGAACCTCTTTGTTATTGCCGCTGCTATATCGGCTTACACTGCTCTCCGATTACAGCTGCCTGCAGGTGGTTATCATGGAGAAATAAAATCCATGCAGCACCCGAAGAGGTCTTTTAGCGCTGCCGCCACTGTAATGTATTTCGCCGCCCTGCCAAACAGCCACGATGCCAAGGAGGTGGCGGGAAGGGGGGGTGTCCTAGCTCTGCCACCACAGTATCGTACTACACCGCCCAGCCAAACAGTCGCGGCTCGCAACACTGCCCCCTTCTCAAGTCTGTTCGTCCCGAGCAGACACAACAGACTCTGGTCCATCATAGAGAGCCAGTCTGTCAATATGCAAACCTTGGGTTTTCTTGTCCGAGAGCCCTTGCGAACAATCCGGAAGACCATATAATTTATCTTCTTGGCAATCTGGTAAGGGCCTTCCCAGAATTTCTGTAGTTTCGGACAGTATCCTTTCCATCGCTGTGGATTATACAGCCACACCAGCTATCCTTCTTGAAATGTCCTTTCAGGTCCCCTCCGATCATACCTCGTTTTCATCCGGTCACTATTGACTCTTAAATGTTGCCGAGCAAAGTCATGGACTGTACTCAATTTGCGACGCAGTTCGTCAGCATACACCATCGGTGTAGGCGTGTTTCTTTGCCATCTGCACTTTCCCAGTTCAGGTACAGGACACCATTTCTCAGAGATATAGAATCCCATTGTGCCCAGTATGCTTTAGTTGTAGTACTTTGATCAGTAAAATCGGCCCACTCTGTGTGCTGGCCTTTTTCTTCCATTCTAGTATTGACTCAAGAGCAGGGTTCTTTCTCTGGTCTTCGCCAATCTTTTCATCGCTCTAGTGAGAAGGTTCATTGCCAGTTGTGAACTCTTGGATTCTTGTTATCCGAGCAGGTGATGTCTTCCCAGCCTTCCCTTCTTGGCGATCACAATGAAAGCATATTGGCTCGCAGTCCTCCTAGACAGTGCATAAGCATTGTTGTGTAAGCGCCCAGGTCTGTGCTGTATTTCAAAATCGTACTCTTGAAGGTGTTGCATTCACCTAGCTATCTGTCCTTCTGGGTTTTTGAAGTTCAGTAACCAATGTAATGATGAATGATCTGTTCGCAGAATTAAATGCCTTCCATATAAGTAATGGTGAAAATGTGAAATAGACTTGACCATTGCCAGGAGCTCCCTGAGAGTTACACAGTAATTTCGTTCAGGCTTATGTAACACTTTGCTGAAATACTCTAATGGCCTCTCTTTTCCATCCTGGATCTGTGACAACACAGCACCAATCCCCACGTCGCTCGCATCAGTGTCTAAAATGAACTGTCCATCACTACTAGGATAACTTATGACAGGAGGTGAAACCAAAATTTTCTTTAATTTTCTGAATGAGGATTCACAATCGGGAGTCCAGAAATATTTTATTTTAGTCTCAGTCAACTCATGTAATGGCTTTGCTATTGTGGCGAATCCATGCACAAAACACTGATAGTAGGTAAGCATACAGCCCAAGGAAACTTCTTACTTGAGTCCGATCAGTAGGATGTGGCCAATCTCTAATTGCTTTTGTCTTCTCTGAATCTGTTTCTATCCCTTCAGCCAACACTGCATGTCCCAAAAATTTCACTTTCCTTTGAAACAAATTACACTTTTTCGGAACTAACTTCAAATTAGCTGCTGTTATTCTCTGAAGCACTGAATCAAGACATGTCAGGTGTTCATCAAATGTCTTCCCTGTAACCACATTGTCATCTAAATAAACCTGACAAATATCCAAAGTTAGTACTCTTTCCATAAGTCTTTCAAATGTTGCTGGAGCATTGCACAGTCCAAAAGGCATGACCTTGAATTGCCAAGTTCCTTTCCCTTGTAAAGAAAAGGCAGTCTTCTCTCTATCTTTCGGGGCCAATTCACATTGCCAGTAACCACTTTTCATGTCCAAGGTTGAGAACCACTGGGATCCAGCCAGGCTATGCAGAGTACCATCTATCCGAGGAAATGAGTAGGAGTCTTTCCTGGTCACATCATTCAGCCACTGGTAATCTACACAAAATCTTGTTGAGCCATCTTTCTTCTTAACTAACACTACTGGAGATGACCAGGGGCTGTTCGATGGCTCTATCACATCCAGATCCTTCATTTCCTTCAGAATGTCATCAACTACCTCATGTGAAGCAAGAGGTAGACGTCTAGGGGGTTGCTTGATAGGTCTGGCATCTCCTGTATTAATATGGTGACATGCCACAGATATCCTACCAAGATCAAGTGAACCACATGAAAAAGCATTTTGATTACTTATTAAGAGTTCTGCAACAGCATTCTCTTGTCTCCAGTCCAGGTTTTCCTTTGTCCGCTTCAGGAGTTCTGTAAGTGGTTCTGGCAGAGTATGCTTCTCAAGGTCCTCCCTTAAGACCTTAGATTCAGTGGTGTTTATCTGGGAAACCTGCTTACACAAGCCAATCGTTGCCCCCTCCTCATGACGAATTGCCTTGTCAGCAAGTTCATCATTCTAACAGGGAAATTATTTGATCTTGATGAAACCAAAGTCCTGGCTATAAGTACTCCATCAGGGAGGTTAATCCTTCTTCTCATTGGCTCGATTAATCCTAGGCTCCTTACAAAGTGTCCTACACAGCACCCTGGTATCACAATTTCGCTGGAAGCGGGCAACACAGTGGCCTGACAGCAAACTACACGGCAGCTGACTGGTGATGTTAATTCTGGTTGTGGTGTCAGTGCCAACTATATTTCACCTACCTTCAAGACCCCCAGTCGAGTGTCAATGCAGCATCCTAGTTTGCGCAGAATATCTAGTCCCAGTAAACATGCATCTACAATATTGCACACACTTCTTCCCTTTCATTGGTGTTGTCTCACCAGTTACAGTGGTTAACATCCACACTCCAGTACTTTTATCATGTGATTGCTGGGGGAAAGGCCCAATGATGTCTGGTCTGACAATAGTAATGATCGCCCCTGTATCTACAACCATCTGACAGGGTACATCATCCAGGCTGCCCTCTACCAGCAATGCATCAATTTCCTGTTCCACCGAACGTACTCGAAGGAATTGTGGGGCCTTACCTCCAGCAATCACCGACCTTCGCCCCTCAAGACCGGTGTTTACATGTTTCCCGAATTTTTAACTAATTGATTGGTCTCACCTGGCTCTCGGTCCTGGTTTCTTCGCTGATACTGTCGGTACTGGGCTCTCAGTTGTCCAGGTCGTCCACACTTCCAGCACTCTGGCCACTTTCCTGGTCGAGGGTGGTGTTCCAAAGCACCAACTCTGCTGTAAATTATGCTGATTGCTGTATTCATTTCCTTCAGGGTATTCTCGATGCTGTTCCCCTCTGCTTCGCTTGTTACTTTCGCTGCTCGCACGACATGCCGATTCGCTGGCGCCTGCCTTGCTGGCTCGACTTCCAGTGCACGGGCTAGAGCATCTTACATGGTATGAGGTGCTGCCAGGCATACTGCTTGTCGCACCTCCAAGTCTGCAATGGCGTCAACAAATAACCCAATTGCAAGCACATCTCGCGCCTCCTCTGGACACCCCTCAAGTGACAGATGGGTCAGTCTCACAATGTTTTGCCAAAGTTCCTGAAGTGACTTCCCAGGTCGCTGACTACAGCTTCGAAGTTGGGCATGGTGGACATGTCGTAAATAGCGGTCCCCGAAGCACAGCTCCAAGGTAGAGACCAAAGTAGAATACTCCAGGCGATGTCGTTCAGGCAAAGATTGAAGTATACTGAGTGCAGGGCCCCTAAGCACTGCTGCCAGGTAGTATGCACGTTGCTCTTCTGTCCAACCATTCAGGGTTGCAACAATCTCATATTGGTGCCGATATTCATGTCATGGGGTTTGGTCATCATAAAGGGCGGGCTTGATTGTAACCCCCTTTCCAATCCCAGGCATGGCAACCTCAGCTGTATTCATGTTCTGTGGTAGTCCTACTGCCGATCCTGACATCGCAGTGCACCTCCCGTCGTTACCCTGATGTCTCGGCTCTGGTTTCGTCGAGTTGCCATCCCGACACACCGATGGCTGACCACCTGCCTGTCGCTGTAGAAATTTCTCCCATCCCATCCTTAAGGCTGTCTGGCTCGACAAGGGCATTGCGTCAAACTAGCTTAATATTTGTATATTTTCTTGGATGGTCGTTAGACACCTCTTCCACTGTGAGTCCAAAGCAAGCAAGGGAACACACGATACGTGCGAAGATTGTGCTGATAACCCGTTCCTTCCTCGAACTGCGAAGTGGAGGCGTAGTGCCGACAGTCTGGGGCCAACAAACGCTGAATTCTAGTATATGTGAAGAGTGTGAATGTGCGAGTGAATAAGTTATTTAGTAAACGATATTCAAGGACCTAAGCTAGTGCAGCATGCATAACAAGACAACTCGCACAGTTTGAAGCAAATGCTAAACAGCTGTACTTACCTGTAAACAACTCACAGCTTTTCTTGCTTTTATTAAAGCGTCATCGAAATGATACAACCAACAGATTGTGTAAAACAAAACAAAAAAAAAATATGTAAAAAGTATTTGATATTGAGCATTCACCTTTGCAGTAGTATTGAAAAACGTATCAGCTTTTTTATGGCAAATTATAGCTTGCGAGTAGTAAAACACAAATTTTTATGTGTATCTTGCTCTGTGCCTGCTCAAGACTTACTTCTCACTTATTTGTTCTGAAAATTTTACAGTCGCAAGACTGGTTTTATGTCGTATTACAAATAATGTGTACTTTTTTATGTGAGGTGATTAAGTATTTTCATTATAAACTTGTCGCTGAATCGTTTGTTTACACGATTTAAAGGTTAACTAAAGTAACAGAGAAGTGCCCAATTAGAAATACATTTTAAAGTGTAAAACAGTTTTAAACAGTGAAGTTCCTTTTAATGCCATGCTAGGAAGTTTTACAGTGCTAATGAGGCCGTGTCCTGGAAGGTTGGGGTTGTGTCCTAAGTGCTTACCAAAATGAACTCTAGGCTGTTAAGAAAAATTTGACATTTTTAATTGCGGAAGTAACAGTTTCATGCATTTACAAGGACGGCAGTGTATTTTCGGTTTCTATAATTAGGATTTGGATGAGTTAGGGACTCTTATGCTAGCTATTATTCTAATGATTTTCTTCTACTGTCCATACCGTGTAAGAATTCCATTATTTGACAGATCATAAAAAAGTAGGACAATGTAAACAAAAACATTATGTATCCTTCCACCACCACGTGCTTTCCAGCTGACAAACAAAACATGTCAACAGTTATGGTATATTATGATTGCAATAACACCCAAAGTGTGTTGTGATTTTCTTTGGATTATTTTTTTTTAGATCTCAGACAAATAATTTATTTTCAATACTATCTTCACATTAATCTTACTAGTGTTAGGTGGGCAATGTTAATGGAATTATTTCATATTACAGCAATGGATAGCCTACAACAGTTATTTAAAATTTAAAATTTTTTTGTATATTTTCCTAGGTATGATGAAAATTTTAACATTTAATGACGTTACCAAAAATAAACAAACATGTATGGGCAACTTATGTTTTCTACTTGACATCTAAAACGATTAAATAATAGTAGCTTATTTGGTTGCAACAAAACTGAAGTTGCAACAACTTATGACAGTGCAAGCAAACATATTTAAACTGAAATAATAAATATAATAATTCATGCAAGCATTATTACAATTATTTGTCGTGTTGCCTTCAATTTGGTTCCAGACTATCAGATAATAAAGCCGTATAGGTCTAGTTTAAGTTTCCAGTTGTAGACTATTAAACAAACTTACCTTTTGTTGTAGGGCCTGCCTTCGACATGTCAGTGTTATTAAAGTCATGTGACTATACACTATATAGCCAAAATTTGTGCTCCCATAACCTAAACGGAAATAATATACAAATAAAAAGCTTAAGTATTAAACAAACATGGTTAGGCCTAATTGCCCACATCAGCTTTAAATCATTTTGTTGATTAACACATATCATTAAACAGGTACACTTTAACGACCGGGAAATGTACAGGCGTACGTCTTCTGGCCGTTTATTTTGGTAATTGTAGGCCTACATTTTTGCAGCTGACAGGCACAAAATCTCACGTCACACGTGGACTTTATAGTAACCACTTACTTGATTTAAAAAAACATGGACTTTTTCTTACAAAAAGAATTTATTGAGTCGGCGATTTGAAAAAGCATGTTTACATACAGGACTACAACATGAACCGTAAGTATTCACCAACAAATTTTGTTAAAAATAAAAGTTTGGTAAATTTTTTTTTTTAATTTTGTACAGCAATTTTATCTGGACGTATTACCTACTATTTATTTAGCGAGTGTTTTTGTAGACATGCCAGCTGAAGTTACTGTCTTCCGAATCACGTCTTAATATCCTGTTGTTGTTGGCGATTACACGTCGCGTATTTTAATCCCTGCATTGCAATATATTACAATTACATACATGCACAAAATATTAAAATAAGACCGTACAAGGATCTCAAACGTACCGAACACACGAGAAGCTCAAACACTCGCAACGCAAATGACCGCTCTTTATTTTGGTTGCCGGACGTCATATCTCAGTGGCGATTACGGGCTTGATTTTATAATCCCTGCATTACAATATATTAAATATATGCACAGAATAATACAGTACCGTACCACATTATAAGAATTTCAAACACACGCGAATGCGGTAACTTTTCACACTCGCAAATGGCCGTGCTTTGTTTTGGTTTTAGGTCAACTGATAACGATGCGGTTGTTTGTAAATTAGTTATAAAATTACGCGATTTGAATAGAATAAAATAGTTAACTGACTAATACTGGATACGAAGCCTTTTTATTATATTACGTTTCCTTCAAAATGCTTACTTATTTTTCATATATAATATACACTACTTTCAACGTCGGCGATGGAAGTTAACCGATTTGTTGATCAGAGATGCCACTACTGCTTCATCAGGCCATACGTTCACATCCTGTTGTTTTAAATTGTTGCCACGTGTCTGGCGCGTGTTAAAAATATTTGTAGCATCGGCTGTCAAAATATGAAATTCTTACATGTAAAGTACTTTCTTACTGGTGTATTGAAGAATAAATTGATCAACACCGAGCAGTTTAATTATTTGTATTGTATAACTTGTACGCAATTTTCTATATATGTATCCTCAAAACGCAGAACGTTCTAAACGTAAACGTAAGCTTGTAATGAACCAATTGAAACAAGGGAACAGGCTTGTTAGTCTATCAGCTGAGTGACTAAATGGCTTCAATCATGCGGTAAAGACGAGTGAGATATAATTTTATTCAGTATTTTCTGTAGAATACGAATATGCTAACCCAGGAATCGAAATCGCTGGTATTCATATAGTCTTTTAAATAAAAGTAACAACATTGAAATTTCGTTTTATGCGTTATAATATTCGTAACCTACACAAAAACAAAACTGAATAAAATAACTCCTCACTCGTCTTTACCGTAGGACTCATGGCATTTTCGTGAGAATATGGCTCTAGCTGATAGATCGGACGCTGCAGATAATCCCTGTCAGTTTTGGTAACATGAGTTGCCACTTCTTGTCCTATTATAACTGATCCTGCTCCGCGTTCACTCAACGTAATGGGGATAGAAGCAACATATCTCCACAAGCAGTGGTCCTGTTTTCGTCGGATAAAAAATTGAAATTATTTAGTTTTAATTACTGTTTTTACAGGATGATAGTTATTCCAGAAATATTCATGTTGGAAGCATGCTATACAGCATGTAAGGAACAAGTCTAAGACATGGTTTTATGTGTTATTCATGCTGCATTACTCTACTACAATTAATTAAATCATTAAAAAAAGGCTTATTTTCCAGATTTTTTTCTTAACAAAGTTAAAAGATTTTTATATACGTCAAATGTCTTAGACAATTATACGACTTTACGACACCTATTTCCGAAAACGGTATGCTTTAACTTCATTCGCTCTCTCAATAATGTTCAATAACGGTACACATGTTTCTCGCTGTTTAGCATACCGTACCGAGCACCCTTAAGACACTCGCCTCTTTCTGCAGGTCATCTCTCACACTTCCGATTTTCTTTTCGACATTTTCATTAACACTGTCAATTCTATGGTCCACCAATTCACTGACATTGTCAATTTTTACGTCCACCATTTGAGAAACCCTTTCAATTTTCTTGTCGACGTACTGTATTTTTGAATGCACTAGCTCACTTATTCCCTCTATCTTCTTGTCAATATTCTCATTCACACTGTCTACTTTCCCAACGACATTTTCATTAACACTGTCAATTTTCCTATCAGTATTGTCTATTTTCTTGTCTACATTTTCGTTAACACTGTCAATTTTGGTATTTACACCATTTATTTGGCTACTCAGTCCCTCTATTAATGCTCGCAAACCCTCTAACTCACTAGCCATTTTTCTTGTAAATATAAACATATAACCTAAAATTTCCTACCCAATAAAATTAACAAGTTTGATTAAGTATCTGACCATCTACACTTAATTTTAACATAATTTAAAACATTTAATTAAATTTTAAATAATTGCCTCTATCCCACTTCTGACACCAGTGTTACAAGTTGCGGGCTAGGTACGTTTGGGGATGGAGGTCTACGATAAACGAAAGAAAATAAAGATAACCTAGTTTATTTACAACTGTATATACAAAAACTTATGTCTATAATGATTTACCACAGTAAATGTCAAACAGAACAAGTAACTACTATTTACATAAAGGAAAAAAGTATATCTACATAAGTTCTCTGTATATGGAAAGGTTACTAGTCACTCACAATAGTGGACCCAATGAAAGCATACCGAAGAATCTTTTCTAGCCTAAAAACACCTTCTTCCTACTACTTGCTGCGGTCCCACTCGCTGGACACCCTCGAACAGTCGTCGCACCACAACACTTGAGATCGCACCAGGCACCTGCCAGCCAAAACTCTCCAAACTCTGCTGCAGCTCCCCCTTATGTACCCACACCTACATCTCGAATTATCTCGGCCAGTCTCTGTTCTCCAACCTCCTGGAAAGGCGTCGCTTCAAAGTCAAGCACCACCCCGAGAGATAAAGAAGGAACAGGACCATTCCAGATCACGATATTTCCCTCGGTTACCCGATATTGGGTGCAGGTGGTCGCCACCGCATATGGGCGACACAATGTATGCCGAACCTCTTTGTTATTGCCGCTGCTATATCGGCTTACACTTGTCTCCGAGTACAGCAGCGTGCAGGTGGTTATCATGGAGTAATACAACCCATGCAGCACCCGAGGTCTTTTAGCGCTGCCGCCACTGTGTTGTATTTCGCCGCCCTGCCCGACAGCCACGAGGCCGGGGAGAGGGCGGAAAGGGGGGTGTCCTAGCTCTGCCACCACAGTATCGTACTACACTGCCCACCAAGACAGTCGCTGCTCGCAACAATATTATTCATTTATATTTTTAAAAAGCCTATCGATATTTTGCTTGTTTATTCTGGCATGAAAATGCTTGTATATTATTATTGCTTTAATTATTGCTCGTTCAGCACCGCCGCTGGTGTAACAAAACGCCCACACATGCCCCCAATGAAAATTTGAATACTTATAAAAAACATGATTCTGAATCGTCAACAGAATACATAAAAATAAAGGTGTAACCCAAATCACAAACTACTGCAAGAGGAAACTATACCTGGAGAAAAGAAAACCTGGTAGGACGTTGCTTATTCTGGATTATTACATTTAAATTAAAGCAAACTACTTAATATATATGTTGTTGCGTATCTGTGACTTACCTTTCAAGTAAAAATAAATGGAAATAAATTAGAAGCAGATGAATACGGATCCAAAACAGCATGGCCACAAACAGGAGACCTATGCAGGAGACTAAGTTCATAACGACACAAACAATAAATGGCACAGGCGGAAGGTTATATCACCGGAAGTTTGACGATTCTCGTACATGCAATAATTTAATTAAAATTCTTATTTTCAAAACTAAACTTGTGTACTGCCAGCTCACACACCACCAGTGCTAGTAAAAAAATTATGCATGTGAAGTAAATATACATGCGTATGCTTACAAAGTCACCAAAAATGGACCAACCATAAGTAACCTACAATCATTGCTGTTGTGTAACACAAGGGCCATCGCAGAACCACAGTTATACAGCCATGAAAGTCCCACCTATTCATCATAAATGGATCACACATGGCCTATGATCACTGTAAAACTGCTGGCACGCAGCATGTGGGCCATCACGTATTTGCCTGCACATAGCCACACTTCCATAGCCATCCAAGTTTCACAAATGGATCACAAACGGCATGCCAGATGTTTAATTTCCATAAATGAGCCATAACTGGGCCAGCTCAGCTGAGCCATTGGTAACGGTAGCCAACAGCTAACCAGCAGTGCCAGCAGTAAACCAGCAATCGGCCAAGTGTGCATTGCTACATGGGTAGTAAACAGAATTACGCATGCGAAGTAAACATAGTAATATTTCTCAGTGAATTGTGATGTATGTCTTGCTATAGTTTAAGAGGGTGGTTGCTGAGCATTAGTTGCTAAGTAGTGTGTAGCCCCCTTTTTCCGATGGCCATGACAGTGGACCTCCAGATGTAGTACAGCGCGGACATGTGTGTGGCGAGCTCCTTCTCGCGGGGCTGAACTGCAATCTTGAATCAACTGACATCGCTAGTGCAGTAAGTTTTTATTTAATTTAACCAGATCATTTTTTTAATTAAATATTTCATGCCCCCCCGCGGGGAATATAATAGTAATGTACTGGGTTTTGCAAGTGTTCTTTTTTGTCTGCGATTCCCACCATGTGGGTCAGATACATTAACTTAACATTTAAGGGGCGGGTCTTCTCCCGCAGCCAACAGAGACGTAGCACAGTGCTATAAAGGGGCCCGCCTCGTTGCCATAAAATCACACTGCAGCATGTTTGAAGAAAACGTTTTACACCTAAACTAATACACGTGTGTTCACGCCGTTTCTCTACGAAAAGAACACACACTTCAGATGACTGTCCTTAAGTACTTTCAAGACAACACACGTATTAGAAATCCCCTTTTAGGGCACGTCAAAATGGGTTAAAACGGGGTTTTCAGGCTGCTATAGCGGAAAATATACTAGCCGAATACATGTGAAACCACTTAAGGGTAGTGCATTGGACTTTAGTAAAGTGATTTCGTAAATAAAACAACAGGGTCACCACTTTAAGTCCCATAGGAAATTTGTTTTTTCGTGAAGACTGCACGCCTTAAGCGTAGAGACGACGCACGGATTTATGGCCCATACGACGTCGCCCTTAGCACCATACCTCACTCACACAAACATATGTGCCACGAGGCGAGCCCCTTAACGGTGAATGCTGCCACCTAGTGCGAAAACGTGGGTCACGTACACGCAGAAAGACTTGTGCCTATTCATTACGCGCTCCTACCGAAGTGTGCCACACCACCCTTCTAGCTCCCTGTTAGGGTACCCTAGACTGCTCAGCAACCGTGTGTGTAATAATCCTACTAACTGTACTAACGTAATAAATCAGTTATGCCAACCTGACGCACCGAGAGTCGCCTACATCATTTCCTGTAGTATCACATGCCCTACTCCGCCAACATCTTAGAGAGCCAACAAATTATTTAATATTTCGAGCTATAGTCTTCTCAATCCTCCCCACCCCCCCTTCTATCACCGCCTCGTCTAGGGACCGCCACGAACTCATGCTCTACAGACCTGGGACTTTATTCTAAGTTTCTCGAGAAGTCTATCGTTACCTTTCGATTTCTGTTAAGTTAGTTTTGGTTTATTTTATTATTATGTTTTACATTTTTTGCTACGTTATATTACCTTAAATAAGGTGGGGAATGTCATGGTAAAATAACCGAACCTAAGCAAAACTAAATTAAACAAATCTAAACAAACCTAACGAAATACAGAAAATTTTGAAATTAAAAAACTTAAATTTTCTTCATTTACTACTATATCTAACATGTATAGAAACATTTTTAATCAGTAAACTATACCTCTAAAATCATTAGTTTGACCTGTACACGAGTAGTGATATTCACAGTTACTTTAGGTTGGTTTGGGCTATGTTAGGCTAGGTTGGTTTGTTGGATGTGTTTAGGCTAGCTGTTTTTTTTTATCGAACAATACACCTACAATATACAGGAGCTGAGTGGCATTCAGCTGCTTCAGTCTTGTGTGTGTCAAGATATTTTTGCACACCTCTTTTTTAAGATATGTGTTTGGTTAATTGTAGTTATAGGCTGTTGTATTTCTGAAATTAAAACAATTTTATTTAATGGTGCACATCTTCCCAACTGTTCGGAAAATATGAAAGAGAGCCAAAAAAATAGGAATTGTCTGCAGAATCCCAGTAAAGGACGTCCATGAGAGGTGGCCCTCTCGTTGCTGATCTGCCAGACGCTCCATGTTTTGATGTGGCTGTGCCTCACCTCAATGAAAACCTTGGTTTCGTCTGGGACTCTGATGCTATATCTGCATAACACACTTCTGAAGCACTGGGTACCCCATATATGAAGCTGATGTTGTGGAGCCCAATCCTACTAGCTCTGCTCCTGTTTGTTGTTTGATTTGACTCAACTTCTCTGATTTCTACCGTAGGTAAATTATGTCCTACCTGGTCTACGTTGAGTTTTGAAATATTAAAAGTATCATAAATTTTAGTCTTAGTAATCAGCCAGATAGTAAGTTATCAGTAGGTGTATAATTTTTTAAAGCTGCCAATTCAGGATATTATCTGGTAAGGATTTGGTGTACACACTAAGCTCATGTAGCCATGGCTGTATGAGAAACAATATTAGGAACCAAGATATTGCCCTCTATTAGTTCTGACTTGTGACTTTTTGTAATATCAAATATTTTTTGAAAATGTATCAGTTCTTTAATTCTGGAGTGGCTGCAGCCTTTCCTTGTGTATGCCCTGCTTAATTTGTATATAGTGCAGGTTATGAGCAAAAGGAACTGGTTGCAGGATTATCAACATGGATTGAGGAAGGGTTATTCGTGCGAGACCCAACTGGCTGAGTTTATAGAGGATGTGCTACAGGCAGTTGGTGTGGGATAGCAGGTGAATGCGTGTTTCATTGACTTCGAGAAAGAATTTAATAAGGTACCACATTTATTTGTTTGTTTTCGTGTTCAGGAGATCCCATTGCTCTGGGATACTGAACATGTCAAGTGAGTTACAGTTGTAAATAACTGTCAATCATAATGCTGACATGTCATATTATTAGTTTACTAAATGTAACTTTATCAGTGATAACATAAAATCTTTGCAAAACAGTTTAATAAACACAAACAATACATTTACCAAGTTTTCTTTTAAATGAGGCATAATATGAATGCAATGTACATATAATCTGTATTAATTTACACATTTGAACACCCATACACAACAATCGTTATTAACTGTGTTTATAAATATGAAAGTAATCAGGTATATAAAATACATTTTCAGTGATGAATTTTTTAAGTTTATCTTATAATTTTATATCAGCCTTACTTAAAAAACTTTGAGTGAAATAGGGAAGGTGTTAAATAGTTGGTTTCCAGAATACTGGACACCTTAATGATACTTACACTGTTACTTGTCATATGAACGTCATTTTTAGTTCTTGTATTTTGTGTATGAATGTTACTTTTGTTTCCAGAATATTAACTTTTTTTGCTATGAATATTTCAAATGTGTAATTAGGTACTGTGAAATAAAAGTAAGAATCCCTAGCTTTTTATACAGTGGTTTACACGGCACTCAGAATCCAACATCAGCAATTATTCTAATATCTTTCTTTTGAAGTTGATGCACTTGTCTATTGTGCTGTTAAGATCCCCAAAAAAGTATACCAAAAGAAATTATTGAATAAATATATGTGAAATAAAATTTTTAAAAATAAGATTTAGTTATAGTTACTGCTAACTTGTACAGAACAAAACATGCTGAACTTAGATAGCTTAGGAATAATACTTTCTATACCTATGCATTTTACCTGCTAAGGATCTGCCGACATGCAAACCTAGAAATTGTACGGTTTTTGCTTCCTTCAGTTCCGTGTCACCATATTTCACCTGTAGGCCTATATCAAAATTTTGTTTTTTGATGAAATTAAACTGTCTGTAACACATAAGTTTTTTCAAGGTTCAGGGTAAGATTGTTAACAAGGAACCATTGCCTTAGTTTCTGACAAGCACTATTCAAAGATTGTACAAGTTTGTGATGATCCTGCATGTGGCACTATATGCTAGTATTATTTGCAAATGGGAGTACTATTTCAATATTTTTGCCCTTAAAATCTGACAGATCATCACTATATATTATAAACAATAACGGTCCCAATATAGATTCCTGGGGTAAGCCTACACCATAATTAATAAGGACTTTGCTTGAGTTTACTGTAACAGACTGGTTGATGTCAGTAATGGAGACTTGCCGTACCCTAGGTTATCTGTAAGAGATGATGTAAATCTTTGTAAAGCAGGTGGACAGAGTGGTTAAGAAGGGAAAAAGGGCCTTAGGACTGCTGGGGAGTGTGTTTAAGGGAGTTTCTGGTGAAGTGAAGGGAAAGGCGTATGCTGAGTGTGATCCATATGTGTAGGTGGAGGTGAAAGAACTGGAGGAAGTGCAGAGAAGGGACATTCTTTTATGCAGTAATGTATCTAATATTTTGGTAAATGTTGTAATAAGACTAATTTGTTTACAATTTGACATTGTAACTTAGTCACTTTTCTTATGAAGTAGTAACAATCGAAAACATCAAGTGGTCAGGAAACACGCCTTTTGCTATTAAATTATTAAAAATAAAACAAAACAGTTTACTAATGACATTAATACATTGTCGTATAACTTTTTAGGACATTTCATGTATACCAGATGTTTTAGGTTTAAATGATTTTACAGTTTTACATATTTCCCTATCATTAGTCGGCAGGGCAATAAATGAAGTTTTTAATTTTATCAACACTTTTGTTTTAAATTAACGTTGAGTCTTTGTGATACCTATATCTTTATTCGATGGAGAATCGGCAACATTGAGAAAATAAGAGTTGTGTTTGCCTGTATCTTGCACAATTTTGTTATTTATCTTCAATTTTATAGAAGCATCAATAATGTATTATTCATTTGGCTCATCTCATGTTTATTAATTTCCATGATGTTGGAGCCTTATTTGAAGAATATGCTACCGTACTTATTTTTTAAAATGTAAGTCTTTTTGTACTACTATTCTTAGTATTTTACAATACAATTTATGTGCGTTCTTATATAGTTTCATTATTACAGGTGTAAGTTTGAAGATAATGAAACTTTTTTCCATTTACAAGATATTTTAATCCCTTTGGTAATTTATGTTTGTTGCACTCTATTATTTACTCTTACTGATTTAACAGGGAATGTTTCCCCAAACAGCCTACGGAATGTTAAGTTTAGAATTAGCATCATGGTATGTATAAATTTCTGACCAGTTTTCTAAGCATAATTAGTTTTAAAGTACAGTAATTCATTGTTATCTAGTTTATTATCCTAGTTATTTATGTTTTTCCTTTACACTAACAGTTAGCATATGCTTAAATATTAGTATTTAGGCATCATGTTCTGATAAGCCATTAATGTGTGATTGACGTAAACAAATGCTAACATTATGTTTGTTCTTGTATAAAAATACTATTAATGGTAGTTTACACATTACCTAGTTTTCTAGTTGGAAAACAAACTGTTGTATAATGTTAAAGACTAGTGAATTGCTGTTAGGCAAAGTTGAAGTGAGATGGATTGAAGACTTCCCCAAGGGGCAGAGACAGAGAGTAAAAGTGAGAGATTCCTTATTGCCACAGGGCGAAGTTAAAATGAAAATAAATGTGAGAAAGACAGATATTGTTACGTTTATGAGGAAGAAGGGTTACTGACGTACAGATGGGAAGGGCAGAAGTTAGAGGATGCCTTAAAATACAAATTTGTAGGCGTAATGATGCAGAGTGACTTAGGGTGGAGACGGCAGGTAGAGAGACTGGTGTCTAATAGGAAGAAAGACTATGTGCTGGGTATGATATTGAAGGATGTTAATTTGACGATTGTTAAAGTATGTAGCAGTGAAGTGAGACTCGTGTGTGGAATTGGAATTGCAGGAGCTGGAGAAGATGCAAAGATGGGTAGCAAGGTGGGTGAAGGATAAATGAAGATGGCAAGGGCAGGCTGGTAAAGACAAAATGAACTTTCAGCCATCTTTGATGTTGAAGGAACTGGGATGGAGCTCATTGAAGGAAAGGAGAAGAGTAGAAAGGCTGGTCAGGATGTACAAGGTAGTGAATGGAGAGGGAAGCTGAGATATGTTAGACTGCATGTTGATAAAGGCAGAGTATAGTAGAAGAAGGAATAACAGTGAGAATATGCAGGTGATTAGGAGCAGAACAGAGCAGGAAAGACAGTCAATGTTTTGGAGGTTGGTGAAGGAGAGGAATTTACTTTCGGAGGAGTTGGTGACTGTGAGGGGAGTTGCAAAGTTTAGGAGGGGATCGGTAGGTTATTAATGTGAAGGTTACTGCTTGTCACCATGCAGTTGCCCAGTTGTGAATGATTTTATTTTTTTCTTATTCTTCGTATTATTATTCGCTATTCACTAAGCTCATTTGATAACAAATTCAGGTGACTTTAATTTTAAGGATGTGTTGCCTGGCAACATGGCTATATAGCTTCATAAAGCTGGCAGGCTGAATTGTTTTCTACATAACACGCTAGTCCATTGTAGCTAATTTTATATATTTGTTTGGATTCATATTAACTTAATAAATGTGCACTTCAAACTGTGGATTATAATGACTATTTTACTGTTGGAATTGCAAAATGTTTGGCAGAAATACATGTTTGCATTGTATTGCTTGAAATTATATTGTTACTACAATCTGTGTTAAAGTATGACCTTGCTATTTACTTAATAATTTTTATATGTTCTTGTTTTCATGACTTTAAATTTTATTTACGAAAACACTGTTTATACAAAATTTATAACATCTACAACTTGCCGAAAATCCATCTTGTGTGTGTATATTTGTAAGGGAATTCTGTTCTGCATACATGAATGTCATTAATTTTTCAACAGTTCTTTAAAATGCTGATTTAATTTTCAATCAATGATTATATTATTTTCGTATTTTATGCTTCCACTTACAGTTTGTGCATATTTTCGAGGGTTGTGTTTGTTATAATTAAATTGATAGTAGAAACATCTATTTAAGCCACATTCCAATATGGTCGTTATTTATGAGACAGCAACATTATAATAAACTTGCGAAGGTCGAGTTACTCATGTAGTTTAAATGTAACTGGATACTTTAAGGGGGAAACAACAGAATTTCGTTACTAATCGTACAAAACCATTGCTTGGAATACAACATAAATTCAAATATACTGCAAACCTAATCACATTTAATTGAACCTCAGTTGAATATTAGAAACTTCAATAACTCATATTTACTATTAAGTCAATCTTTCAGTATAGATAGTCTATGCTTGTTATGATTCTAAGGGAATGTAATGTAATGCAGGAGGAGGTGGTGACTTTGAAGGGAGATTGGACAGTTCAGGATGACTTTGAATTCGGAGAGAACACACCACTGTGTGGCAGACCAACTGTGAGTGTCAGGTAGATTATCATCATTGTATAGTATGTGCTCATTGCCCTCATAATTTTAAGGACTGTACCTTCGCCAATGTATACCTAAGGGCCGGTTTCGCCAACATCCCCTAAACAAGCCCTCAGCTAAGGGACACTTAAGCTTAAGGGTCCCTTAATTCTGATACTTACGAAAATGGTGTTTCACCATTAAAATGTGTTTTTTTTTTTTAGGTGACGCTTAGCTGAGGGCTACTTATCCTAGACAGCAGTATTTATTCTCAAGTTGGCACTTTGAATTTGTTGTCACATGATCTGAAGAACCAATCAAAAGTATGCTTTCAACAAAGATATTATTTTGTGTATTGTTTATATGTTATGGTTTCGTGAAGACAGCTGTTATGTATTTATGTCTGAAAGAAAGCATGTGTGTACCGAAAATTTACCAACGGATGAAAATTTGAAACTTTTAAATCCAGTAGAAAAGCTTGAAAACTTAATGAAAACACTAGAAAGAAGTGTCCAGATTTAAATGTGTCGGGCATCAAAATTGACGGTGAGAAGTGCATAGAAGCAGTTTCAATACAAGATTTTTCTTGGATAGTAAGAAGTTTCCACAGTGAAGGTTAGTATTTGTATTCAATACGGCTATACTGGCACCATAGGACAACTGTATTGTACAACATGTACCCATAAATATTGAGTGTAAAAGCTGTTTTCGCTCAACATGATGGCAAGTTGCTAGTTAATTTGAGAATGGAAACTTGTATGTAATTTTTTTAAAGCAAACTTGGGCTTACACAAAGGCGATCAAATTCGAATTGATACTGCATTTCTTAATGAATGGAATTAATAGTTGGTTAATTTACTAACACTGTAATGCTCTTGTGTTACATGATCAGCACAGTCTAAGCCTAAAAAAGGAGGCTAATTATGAAATTACATTTATTTTAAGTAACCTATAGAGATGTTTTAATAAATTAGCCTGTGCCAAACATGGTGCAGTAAGAATGTTCCAAAAATATATTCACAGATACAGTGTTGTAAAAATGTAATTTGTTGTCTTGTCACTAATTTTATTGGCTTAAAACCCCACAATTAGGCTGGTAATTACAAAAATAATATCTGCGATATAAAACTATATCTGATGTAAAACTTGACTGTGAAATGTTACTAGGTGCAAGATTTTCTATATTTTTCCATAATGCATAAGTTACATTGTTACATTGCAGGGTTCCATTTATATATTATTTTCTTTTGCTTTAAATTACATTTTTTGTATTTTTATCTAACAATAACAGCTGAAGGTAACTGTTCTTATGGAGAAAAGTTTGTGGTATTTTATTGTATAGTTATTTAATTTCAAGTTAGTGTATAATGTTAATAGCTGTGGCCAGAGGGCCAGGTGGAGGAGGCACAGCTTTGTCCTTGTTATGCTCCGTGCCAGTTTTTATGCCCATATTTGGCTATGGTTAGGTGATGTGTGCTCGCCCTTGAGTTTTCAGCTTTTGTTCCCATATATGGTATGTTTTGTGGCCCGTTTTTTGTTAGTCGTGTTGGGTGTAGCACACAGACAGGGGAAGTACTGGTGTCATGTGCTCGGAGCCAGCCAATCGCGGCGAAGTGCACCGTGACCTTGATACTTTTTCCTGCAAGCCTGCCTCCATCTTCGGGTGAGAGAAAAAGTCGCGACTCCGAAGAAGACGGACGTCCGCGGGGCTGCGGCCCAAAATACTATAGAAATGTGAGTAAGCGTGAAAATGTAACGTGCGCGAGAGGCACCCGTGGCCGGAACTCTCTATTTTTAATAATGTGTTAAATTGCTTTCGGATAAAA
>PNEQ01033309.1:0-58108 GCA_003012365.1 Medauroidea extradentata
CATAGGTGCATATCGGCATACTCCGCAAACGTGTAGTGATGTTGCACCTGAGGCTCGGCCATCGTGCAAAAGTGGCGATGTCTTCAGTGGCTACGTGTTGTGTTCTCTGACGAGCTTCTTGGTGTACTGGGATTAAACGGAGAGGACAACGATGACGGATTCCCCCCTCCCCAGTCCCTTTACCGTAAGACAAGGACAGAAAATGTCAAACGTCAACAAAGCTACATAAACCAATTAGGGAATAAAAACGTCACGAGCTAGAATCGAACCCGCGACGCACGGATTGACGCGCCTGACCGCTATCCAACAGGCCACGACGCCCATGCAGCCAAACTTTGCAGAGAAGTGGGACATCGAAACGGGCTTGCGTGCCCTTGGGTCGGTTGCCTACTTTACAGGAGCAGAGGGCCTGAATCCAACCTACTTTTAAGGGTTAAGGAGGCCGTTCCGACCCTAAGTACCCTATCTCAAATTACTCCTCTACCCACTCCCTACACGACATTTAAGGCTGTAAAGGTTGAAAAAAACACCCTGTATATATATATATATATATATATATATATATATATATATATATATATATATATATATATATATATTCGGTTAAACAACCCATTTACTGTCTTACACTTTCAAGGTAACAAAGCACAAAATAACTTGTGTAAACAACCAAAATTTTAATAACTCTTGTACCTACAATTTAACTAGTTGAGGGAGACAATTTAATTTAAATTCCATGAAGCAGTTTTTATAAGGCGCAACCAACAAATCGTAATTTTTTTAGATTCCGCGTGTGGCAACACAATGTCATGAAAATTTGTGGTGTGAGAGCAAGAGCAAGTAAAACTAATTCGTATAGGTCCATGAAATTATTTCTCACAGCAGGAGAAGAGCTTCCATTTTGAACGTTCATTTTCTTACGTGTGAACTTACCTTTCTGACGAGCTTTGTGGCCCATTATGCTGTCTCAATGTTTAAACACATATTTGGCTCATTTACATCTGACTTGCTCTTGTATTCCTCATTATTTAGAAGTTATTGCCTGTTTCGTGTTTGTAAGTATGCCGACGTTTATTCTGCGAGACGAAAATAATTTAACCGGTTACTAAATGAATGGTGCAAATTTACTTTGCAAGAAAATTAAGATCTGGAGAAACCTCATGGCTACGAGCCAGTGCAGAATCAGCGTCGCCAAAAAAAGTCAAGCTACACCGAAGATTAAATCTATAAGATTTACACGGAATACATATTCTAGAACCCTTTTACGTGCTCAACCAATTACGTTAAAAGTGCGTTCAGATTGGCCGCAATTTCACATTTTACAAATATCATTGTCTGCGATAGCAGAAGCGCCCACTGAAAAAAAAATATTTATTAGTCACTGGAAAATATTTTGTTAAAATGGACCCTACCAAATTTTTTTTGTAGTGAGTACAAAAAAATTTTGCTGTCCCCAATAAAGTTTTGCAGTGACTACAAAAAGATTTTGTAACCACTACAAAAAAATTTGGTAAGGTCCATTTTAACAAAATATTTTGCAATGACTAATAAGTATTTTTTCAGTGGCGGAACTTATATAACGCGATCAGGGTTTGATTTCCAGTGAATTCGACTTGGAAGTTTTCATGCAGGAATCATGGTGGACGATGCCGTTGGTCGGCGGGTTTTCTTGTAGATCTCCCTTTATCCCGTGCCATTCATTCCTGCTCTGCTTTATTCTCACCTCCCATCATCACTTAGCAGCACTAGTCACATTGCTGGATCGTTTGATTTTCTGGGAAAGATTTGTGCTGTAATTGGTACCTAATTTGTTTGTCATGAAATAACATAATGTATGTCAATGATTTTCCTCACAGTATTTCACATAAATTGCAAAAATATTTCAAACATGTTATGAACGTTTTCTTGTGGCTTGGTTTCAATGGCCGCATTGGCTTATTTTGCTTCTCGCTCTCGCGAAACTATGAAAGTAAAAATGTGGAATATGCAGTTGTAACGCGAATTCTATTTATCTTGTGCTACATTTCAGGCATGGCAATCGAACGTTTGTCGTATATTTCGGCTGCAGTCTGTCAAACAAACAAGCAAAGATTATTTTTAAAAGTTTTTGGACATACTGTGGCCTAAATACACGATAAAAGTTCAACTGTCGTGCTTGCAGCGTAGCGCAAAATAAGAATTTTCCGTATAATCGCAAATTTCTCATTTTTCTTCTAATTTTTTCATAAAAGCGATAGATAAGTGATACAATACGTTGAGGCAGAGCCTTGAGAACGCAGACGTGTGTAAAAACTGTACAAGCTAAGGAAATGCCGTGTAATAATATCTCAGCGGCCAGTTTGTTGCAGTGTACGTGTGGAAGAATGCCGATCATTGAGAGGTGGCGACTAGAAAGCAGTCTGTTGCAGAATTCTCGCTCAAGGATCGTGCTACCCTGGAAAGAACATAGTTAACACTTCTTTCTTCTGTTTCAGGAACGTTGTGGAGGCTCAAGGTGAGAAGAACCCAGCTCTGCATCTCAACCACAGTGGGCGCGCCTTCAAGCCTCTGGTTACAATATAACAATCACCATCTCTAAGAAAGAAACACTTCCTTCCATACAATACTTGCATGTGAAAATCCCTGGTTTTGCATCCACATATCATTTCCTAATTTCCCTTTGCAGGTTTGTTTTTAACCAGTTTAAGAGCCCTGTGTAGCTGGCATATGAACGTTTTTGCTACGTATTAGGAGAAAGTGTTTTTAAGTGATACCACTGAGCGAGTGTTCTGTGTCTTTGTCTACGAAAAAAAAAACATATTTAAAACGATGCATCTCTATTTTTGTATTCCAGATATCGTGCTTAGAAACGAGGTTTCTGTGCGTATCAAAATGGATAAAATCCGGCTTTTCCAGACTGCTGTCATGTAAAATATATCAACCGAAACCGTAAAACAAAAATACAGAAGCATGAGCTTGACTTATCCACGCACTTTCGGCAAGTAAAACAGTAGCGTCACCGCCTAAAGTCCCATAGTTATAAACCAACGGCCAAAACACTGCACGCCGTTTTCGCGCAGTGCACATAAAGGCGATACGGTTGTTGACGCACCAGCAAATCTAGCTCTTATCACCTGCCTGTTTTCGTATCTCAAGCGCGTCGCCTAGCGCCTGCTGTATAGGAGTTTTTAATGTGGATGCAGGTGTGATTTTCCTCACATTTAACTTGTTTAAATATGTCTTCAGTTATATGCTTTTGGTAAGATATCGTGTTGTACATAAATTCGACAGTTAGAAGTTTATAGCTGCTGTTATTGTTTAATCAATTAAAGAAACCAAATACAGTGAATAATAATACAAATTGTGAACGTTTTTTTGTCTACTCTTTTCAGAGAGAAATGCTGAGATCCTGCTAAATAGGTAAAGTTAAAATTCTGTAAAATATAATTTTCTGAAGATAAAATTTATCTTTCTAAAAAATATTTATAAACCTAAGGGGTTTCAAAAATCAAAACTTAAGTCCTTTTAGCTTAATTTTCATGTTTTTCAAACCTTGTAAGCTAATGTCACGTATCGTATATTAATACTGTGATATTTATGTGATAATGCAGTGAAACTTTTGTCCAAATAAATGATACGCACATTTGTAGACCTATTGTTAAACATACTTCCAATCGCGTAATTATTCCGATCATTTTGTGTTCTATAAATTAGTACACTTTTGTATTTTCCCCTGATACATGAAGTCATTTGTGGAATTTTTAAAAAAATTTTGTAAAAACCACTTTGTTTTCTTGTTTGGGAGAATTACTTATAACAATATGTAAAACTATTGACCTCTTGTTGGTATGGATTTACAAAACAACAGGACGTGTTCCAGAGCCAAGCAAGAGCATTCAATTACTTTGACAGCTCTTATGAAAGTGCCATCAATAAACTATACGTACCAATACAGTATTATCACTGAGTGTATAACTGTAAGAATCTATGTTCAGCACGATTCAAACATGTGTACGCACATTGCACTATTTCCACACAGGGCTGCCAATCAAAGAAGTCCACAAAATTTGCTTCATTATCAGCTGGTAGGAATGAAGAAAGGTTAGCTTTGCGGGACAGGCTGGTGCGCAGGTCAGGAATAATAAAGTCTTTCTGCCCAGAACAGTAAAATTGTTCTAGTCTTCTTTATAACAGAATTCAAGCAATGACCCTAAAATCTCAAGTTTAAAGAAAACCTACAGCATAAAGTCCAAGCAATACTTCTCAGTTTTTGTTACCTACGAATTATGTTGATATGTTTGTAGCCGTGTTCAGCAGTTTGGACGGTCCGTAAAAAATCTCATTTCTAATATGCTTCCGGATTTTTTAGAAACATTCATACTTTGAATTGTTTTTCTTTACCTTTAAACGAATAAATACCATACAGAAGAATTTAGAAGTTTCGTACAAATGTAACAAGAAAAAGGCACGCCGCTTCTCTTAACGTAGCTTCACTTCCGATATTTTGCGGAAAGTACTATTCAAAAATTATGTTCACAAGATCTAATATTTCCTTAAATGTAAGCGTTAGTTATATAAAAAAATAGCCTAGCGATGTTTGTCGGTAAAGTTCAGCCATACAACCTGTAAATAACGCGATGAATGAATAAATTTTTAATTACAGATCCACTAGATTCTTCCTTACTAAATCGTACAATATACGACAAAATTAAATGTACTACGATTTTGGAAATATGTCACGTATTCGTAAAGCAACTTTCACTTATTTTCCGCAAGAATTTAAGCAAATTCACACTTTAATTGAAGAGGGTTTGATGCTCACCTCATTGCTTTATCCGTTTTCTCCGGGTAACTTTTGCTTCAGTAGAAATACTGACAATTTATGCACGACAGGGCATTGAAAAATATATTTACAGATTTTCTTCAATTGTTGCAGCGTAAATATTGTAATACTATTGTAACTTGTAACATATTACAAAACTTCTTTTATTACTCATGCCACTGCAGTGTTCACAACAATGACAAACCCCACGCTAATTAGATTCCAAAAAGTAAACTTATGCTGTGGCCAGTCAACATGCAAAACGTAAAGCAATATTTATATATTCCCTGATTTATAAGGAATCCGTAAATACAGGCTGATATCATTCAATTGTCCATAAACGTACACCACCGTTCTACCAATCCATTAATTACTTCGTAAGTGCGGTAATTTACTCGAATGCAAGACACTTGAGTAAAGAATTTATCCATGCGCTAAAGTTTGAGCAGATTCAGCAGTTGGTTGTTTACCTTCTTTGTTCTGAGTAACGTATAAGGCTTTTGCTGTACGTTGCCATACTCTAGTACCGGAAATACGAGAAAGAAAGTTTCTCTGTTTAAGTTAGGAGTTATTGCTGTACAGACCCGGAAATGTCGCAGGTTCAACGACCAGCCGACTGGACTGTACAGTCCTGTGTACACTATGTCCTCAGCTACTTGTACACACATTGTCTGAAACTCCAGTGAGTGGACAGTCGTACATATGACAAAGTAGCGCGGGAGTCAAGTCAGTATTTTCATGCAGGTGTATTAGTTCACAGTCCTGAACGGAGAGTTTAATTCAATGACCAGATCGCAAAAGTCTTTTCGAATGAATTGGCGAGATTTCCGGGTCTCTTGCTTTGCATCTAGCTTTGGGGTAAAATTGTATGTTTATATCCTACAGTGTACAGGTACCTGAGTGAACGAAGACCACGTATTCCTGGTACGTAGTGCCAGAAGTTTGGTGTTTGCGGTCACGCCAGCCGAAAGTCGTGTGATGTCCAGGGTCCAATAAAGAGGCAGACAGCTTTGATGTAGTTCTCTGGACTGCAAGCCGGAGAATCTGATTGACTACAGGCTCTTCGCGCGGGACGTCCCCTCGAGTGACGCTTTCTTATTCGTCGGATGCATTAAAAATGGTAAGCAATACGAGCTATTTTATTTCTAACTTTAACTTCTAGAAAGGAAAACGCTTAAACTAGCTGCAGGATGTAATGTTGGTTCAAACTTTGTAAGAGAAGTGGGATTATGTAACTCATTTCTTTATTCACTAAATGCTACAGACCCTCAAATTTCACGCAATTATTTGACAAAAGAATTCACTGGCCTATAATCGCCCGAACACACACCCTGAATTTGTTGGCTCCAGACCTCCGTAGCTTTGTATCCGCAGAATAGTGGGTATTACCATAGCCATCTTTAGTAGAAGCCCGTGGCCTTAGATCTGCCAACCCTGCCAGAAAGGGTTATTTCAACACTTGTTTTGTCTCGACAAAGGCAGTGGCTTCTCCTGATGCGCCGGTATGTAGGGCAGAATAACGAATCAGGTACAGCCATTGTCTTTGGAGAGCTACAAGAAGTGTTTAAGTGACTCTTCCTGGCAGGGTTGCCAGATCTAAGGCCACTGCCTTCTACTAAATACGGCTATGGTATTACACATTACCTTGTATCATTGGTTTAAAAAGTACTCCTGGCGACAAACACAGAAGTCACATGAGCACATGGTTACTTGGAGTTAAATCTCCTGTCAGACAATAACGCCACATTTGAAGGTCCCTACTATATGCCTAATTTTATGTTTGACTTCAGGGATAAACGGATAAACGGAGAAACAGGTAAAGCTGAAAGAGGAGTGAAGAAGGATAACTGGCAAAGGGACTCACCTAGTCTTGAAGACATTACCACTCAGAGGTTAACACTTTGGTCACTGCTCGCTCGCCGACTGTCCCTTTCCTCCTGATTCTTCGAAGCCCTGTCCACACATTCCTTCCCTTCCCCATATGTAGATTCGCTGCTCAGTAACGACAATTAGAAAAGGAAATTCTTGGGTAGAGTCCAGCTTTGGACTGCTGATTCCGTTACGCTATATTGTAGACTGCACAATAACGAATGCACCACAGTATAAAGGGCCGTGTTTGGAGCGGTGGCTAGTGCACTCCCCTTCCACCCCCGCCACCAAGGTGATCCAGGTTCGATTCCTGGTGGAATCGGTCCCCGGAATTTCGCACGTAGGAATCGTGCCGAACGATGGCACGGGTCGGCGGATTTTCTCGGGAATCTCCCGTTTCCCACCCACCCTCATTCCGGCGTTGCTCCATACTCACATCATTTCAACCCTCATCAGCGCTAAGACATAGACGTTAAGTACTGACCAAAATATATTCACTCACTCACAGCGGGATTATAGTCTCTCGCCATTTTCCTAAGATGCTGCGGCGCTACTCATGTCGATGTTTCGCTGTATGTTCTTGGCCACAAATGCAGCTACCGTGTTGCGCAAAGTTGCGACTCCAAGTTCCACTCGTATAACGGCTAGAATGTTTCACACCTCAAGAACAATACCGCCTTATGCGCCGAGCATTAAATTGGCGAGCTGTGCTCTGGTTGTAGTCATTCTAGTGTACTTAACGTGGTGAAACTACTATTTTATTGGTGGAAAATATGCGGAGACTGTAAAATGTCTCGGGTTCACTGACCTGTCGGTTAGCCTCAACTGCTCATTGGCTGCTCACTTGCACAGGGACATCACATTATTTAGGTGCTTGTTTATGATTGTCTGACAGCTCTCCAAGTATGTGCCAAACAATCATGGACCAGTCGCAAAAGTGGCCTCTATTAGTTGTTTGAAATCCAGCTTGTGCCAAAATAATAACTAAATAAATTGAAACTTTGTCAGTTCCATAAAATGTCGCATAAAGTCAAACACGGTCTTCTAGGTTTCTGTTTTGCGGACTTTGTTAGTATTTATCTAGCAACAGCAGTTTGTAAAAGCCGTTTTTAGTCATTTCGTGGCCCTAAATTAATGTTATGGTGTTTTTAATAATACATAAGCATAGTACGAATTGTGTTTTCTGTTAATAGATGACAAATATTTGTGAAGATCGTGGAAAATCTCAGAAATCATTCGTGCCACAGTATTTTACAAACAGTGTAGCATACTGTGGTTTGTACGATTGCATAATGTTTATGTAGTTGTTTAAAGACGTAACACAAATATCCAGTAGCGGCGCAGCAGAGTTATCATTGGCCCAGTCAGATAAGGTCACGCCATTAACTACAGAACGTCAGATATGAACATGTTAGATTGAAGCCTAGCAAACAGTAAATTTTTTCCGCTATAAATCAATGACCCTAGCCACAGAATATTTAGGATCACAGGAGTGGACGAAGAACTCAGCCACACACGCCAGCGAAATTGCTTCACTGGCTAGCAACTTGACGTAAACGCCTACCGCCAATCAGCGTAAGTCGGCTGCCCTGCTAGCCAGCAGCGAGGCCTGTAAGAAACCTGCCATAACACGCAGGAGCCAAACAGACACATAGCTGGTATTAACAACCTTGGGCAGCCAATAAGCGGCGAGGTTCGCACACATCAAATAAGCCGCCACGTCATTTCATGTCGATACTACAATTTAGTATGTGCCCTAGCATTCGAGAATAAATAGGAGAACTGGACTTTTGTGGAAATATTTTCGCATCACCAGGTTTCAGTACACTACATGCACATATGCAGATGTGCTTCATGGTTATTGGCACTGTGCCTTTGAGCAGATTCAAGGCCGCAGCCTTAGATCTGGCAACCCTGGCATGAAGGGTCATTTTTACACGTATTTTAGCTCTCCAACGGCAATGGCTGTACCTTATTCGTTATCCTGCCCTACATGCCGGTGAATCAGGGGAAGTCACTGCCTTTGGCGAGACAAAGAAGTGTTAAAATAACCTTTCCTGGCCAGGTTTCCAGATCTAAGGCCACAGCCTTCTACTTAAGATAGCTATGGCATAGTTGTCGCTCATTTGACTGTACCAATGAGAATAATGTTACCATGAAACCACTCGTCTGTAATTTAGATAGAACTTCAAGGCGGGTGAAAGTTAAAACATTTAACACTGACGATAAAGTAAATCTGTGTGTGCGCGCGAGGCAGTAAAAGTATCGGGTTTATAAAGTTTTCCTTTATAATCCTAAACTTATCTGCTGAGATCAATATAACTGCGGCTGTGGTACACTAATTGTTCACGCCTCTCTTTTTGATCACTAAGATAGTAAATATTTGACGACGGTAACTGAAATCTTTATTAGTTGCGACATTAGAAAGTAGAGACCGGACATATTAGCGGATTCACTGGCCTATAGACTAGACTCATATATGTGCTCAAAGACAGCAGGTGCTTATTGGCCGTTCGTTGACACAGTGCCAGCACATGATTGGGCCTGCATTTAGCTGCTGCTTTATCGCTGGTTCAGGCCCTCGAGCGGATGTCAGACATGTGAAGACAGTGGATTTTTGCAACACCGTGTCTCAATTCCTCGCGTTCACCTCCGTGGCTCTGCTGCATGGTCCAGTTATTGGATGAAGGGAGTTCAAGTGGGGAAAATTACAATTTCGTATTTGTATAAAATAGGGTTAGTCTTATGGACATTACTTGAAAGTACATTCTCCTCTTAAGGAAAAAAAATAACGCAGTCAGTTTTTCCATAATAGCATTTCAAAGTAAAAGTTTGCGTATCTTAACTTCACACACAACTTGAAAACCATCAACACAATGAAACTAGAAAAAATAACACCCGAACTACATGACACGGTCCACGGCTCTAAGCATATAAAATCCGTTTTATAATATTTCGTATTTTAAAAAAATTGCTGAAAGTAACCAAAAATTTGGAAATTTTAGAAAAAGTTTTTAATACATACTTTTTTTTTTAATAGGTTTTTACATACTTCGAGCAGGAGCTCGGGATATTTAGTTACAATATGAATTATTTCATTTCATTATGTTTATTGGTTTCCAGGTTTTGCATTAAGTAAAAATATGTCAATTTCGTCTTTGAAATGTCACTATGGGAAAACTGGCTACGTTAATTTTTTTATAAGAGGAAAACTCACTCCCAAATAACGTCTATAAAATTAACAATATTTCATACAAATATAAAGTTGTAATTTGTTGCGACTTGAACATCTTTAACTCTCAGCGTCTCGGGGTTCCACTCGCAAATCACAGATGCGTGGTGTAGCAATAATCTTTTCCTGGTTGGCAAAGCCAAGCTAGAGATGTCACTTCATAAATCCTAGTTGCCTATAACCGTGAAGTAGAGCTGCAAACGTATAAGTAAGGCATTGAAACAAGTTATTGCCAATTTGTCGTTGCCACGACAATATCTCCTATTTGCAAAAGTGAACAATATTTAGTTTTCAGTTGCTATCGATACTGTATGTCAATCTCTATGGAACTGCCAATGCCTCCTATGTGTAACACGTACCCACAAAGAATAAATGTAAAATATTAAAGCTCCAATGTGTAGGTTAAAATATTTTGCACGGCAAAAGCTTGTAAGTGCGCGTACACATAGGAGATATTGTCGTGGCCACGATGAAAATCTTTTGGAAAAAATTCCAGGGTCTACATAAATAAAACAAGGGTCAAATGCGAAAGTGACATGAACTTATGATTGTTTAAATTTAATGTTGTGCCAACAAAAGAAAATGTGAATTTATTGTACCCCTACACGGAAAAAAATATTTTGTGAGTATTCACACTGCAAATTTTATTGTGTAGTCCCCCCAAAAACTTTTAGATGTGACAACTAAAATATTGTAACCACCACAAAATTATTTAGTGGCCACTACAAAAAAATTCACAGGAAAGAATGCCTACAAAATTTTCTCTCAGTGTAGGTATAGGCTATCTAATTAAAGCAGATTAACGGTAAACTCTTGTTAACATTTTACGGCAGAGAATCCTGATTTACGTAAAAAATTTTCCGCGACAGGTTGTATAACAAACGTATACAGTTCAAATTCATTTCGAAGAATTATAACGTGTCTTACCCGTACTGGAGGTCGAACTGCGAATATTAGACTTAAAATTTCGCTGTTATCTTTGTTCTAGGTGATGCAGACAATTGAAGAACGTCGTTTTACTCAGATACGTTGCCAGTAATTAAAACTATTTCAAATCTCCGCGTAATTTATTGCAATAGAACTGCTGCAATAACGTCTACGAATAAAACATCTGCAGTTAAAAAATGAACCATTTACGTCATGGTGTGAAGAAAATATGGCTGCTCACGTGTACTGCAACCAATGAAGATACTGCAGACAACTCGTTTATGCGTACGACTACAGGGCATTGAACCATCAAAATTCTCCTTTCTCTGGCTATCAGCCTACTTTGTTTTAACAGTTTCCAGGAGATAGTGTCTTGATAAGCTTGAAGTGGAATTGCATACGTGTAAGTACGTCGTGAATTGTTGTACTGATGTAACATTAGCGCTTCTGCGATACTTATACGTGAGTTTAGGCAGTCGGACTATCCCACGAGCAAGACTCTGTAAAAATGTAGGTTATTATACCTTGCAAGAATAAAGTAAAGATTTTTTTCAACGCTTAAGGGGTATGGAGGGTAAGACGTCGAGTGAACAGCTGGAATATTCAATTGTCGATAAAATCTAAACTACTCAACATAATTCTACGGGATTTATGGCCGAGTAGATATTCTATCAGCGGACGTTTACATATATAGCACTGGGCGGTAGTATGCTATGCTTTCGAGTAAAAATTTAGAAACGGTATTTACAAAAATATGGGATTGAAACCATAAACCATAAAAATTAAAAACAGCAATATTTTCAGTTATTGGTACGATAATATCTAGGAATATGAAAACCAAAATTCAAAATTATTTGCGCTATGATTTTAAAATAATTTTAACATCCGTAAACCACTCGCGCAGAGAATTATTTAAAAATCAGGACGTTATTTTTTTTCTTCAAATTCGATTATTACAGAGTCCTGGATATCATCGTACAAAAATTATAAAAAATTACTGTTTTCCAATTGTATGGATTTCGTGACTTCAATCCCTTATTTTTCAAAAGACCGTTATTAATTTTTTACTCGAAAATAAAGCATACAACCGCCCAGTGCTGTATAAGTAAGTGCCCGCTAATAGAATACCTACTCGACAAAAAATCCCATAGAATTACGGTGAGTAGTTTCGATTTTATCGACGACTGAGTATTTCAGTTGTTCACTCGATGTCTTACCTTTCCAAAGCCCATAAGAGGGCCGCCTACCCGCGCGTGAGAGGCTCAAAAGCGAAGGAGACATAAGGTCGACCTTGAAGCGCGCATCAAATGCCGCGTCGCCTCAACGAGCCAAGCGCTGAACTAACGTGCAAGCTTCCCGCCGAACGGTTTTTACTATGGGACATTGAGCGGCGATCATATAATTTTATCGGTAGAAAGTCTGCAACTAAGTTCAGTGCAGGTCGCAATCTGAGTTTCACATACAACCTGTTAGTACATTTTAAAGTACGGAAGTCTGAAAAGGCCGTTTTTTTAGCCATGTTGGAGGGCCTAAAAACTATGTTTTTAATTAGCATAGTGTCTTAACATTGAAGTTTCGACCTTGCCTGAAGATTTTATTTTCATACGTTGGCACAATGGGCACACGTGGAATGTTTTCGTAGAAAAAACCTGTTTACGAATACGCTGCAACATATTTGAAGCGTTAGGTAGGCGGCCGCCTTAAGGGGACCGTCTAGGTGGTGTTATTTACCTCGCTTGAGGCCTAGAAGTATGGAAGCTATAAGGACGACACAGCACGAGCAACACGTCTCTCCCTAGCCTCTAGGAACAACACTCTAAAAATAGTTTGTAAATTTACCAGACGTGCGTATAGGAGCGCTAAGAAAGTAGGTATGGTAGAATGGTTTCCCAGACATCCACGGTAGCACTCCTAAACCTTCTTATAAAACAGTCAAATGCATACTAAAGTTACCAGACTTGTATTGTAACATTTGTAAATGTTTGAATATTTACAAGACTGAAGTATGGTAACTGTACCATACTGCGTCTGGGATAATAACTTCCAAAACATTTCAGGAAGTTTTTATACAGTGAAGTCAGTGAACTGACTTGTGTTCTTCTCACTGACAACTCGCCTCTATAAGACATTCAGTCGCGACCGTATCAGTTTATGACGTAATATTGAAGATAACGGTATGTTGCACACGTCTCTACCTTTTCAAATATTCTGCGCTAAGATTTTCATACCTAAAAAGAACCTCGAAAATACCCAGTTTCGCCATTTCCTGTTGCTAGAAAACAAGGGCGTCATAATGCCCCCCCCCCCCCCCAGGATTTAGAATTTTATGTGTATAAATATATTTTTTTTTATTTTTAAATTTAAATAATGCTGACTTAAGCACATAAAACTGAAGTTTTATTTTTAAAGCATCTAATTTATACATGCTTAATTAATAAAAAAAATGCAACAAGGTCACTGTCGCCGGAAAACAAAATCCTGCCCCCCCCTTAGAAAAACCTGGAATGACGCCGCTGCTAGAAAATATGCGTTCATGAGTGGAGTTTAACCTGAAATGTATATACACGTGTAACGTTGTTTTAATTCTATCCCAAAAAATATCACTCGTGCAAGTGGAACAGTTTCCGAACAATTTTGTAACGGCTAAAGTTATGCACGCTGCTCGGCTGCCTGGTGAGGAGGCTATCTTAATAGTGAGGGGAGATATGAGGCAAGTATGGAGCTTAGGCGGAATGAATGGCCGGGGGGATACGAGAGATCCCCGAGAAAAAAACCCCGGCCAACTGTATCGTCCAACAAGATTCACGCGTGTGAAAATGTGGTTCGACCCAGCAAGTGATAGAGCACTGAACATATTGGTGAAAGGCGAGCACTCTAACCACTACGCCAACAGCTTGTGGGGTGATATTTACAAGTTTTTAAGGGATGGTGATAGAGACCTGATGAGTTCGCGCGTTCACTGACCTCTGGACTAGTCTATGAGAATATGCATTTACTCGTGTATATCCGCCGTATGGTAACGTGAGACTTTCTGGAAGACCTACTTCTAGCTTGGATGTATGTATCCTTCCACCAAACGTCAACAATAACATTACCAGGTTGACGACTTCACTGCAAGCCGACGTACATTGTTCATGCGCCACCGCTAACTACGTCACTTCTAAAACACTGTCATATATGCTAAATGTAAATATACATTTTATTTCATTTCCTGAAAATAAACACATTATGTAAATATTCCATTAAACTATTTCTACGATATCAATGCCAACTCAACCATCCTCCAACTATCGCATAACAGATGTGCTTAACTCACTTTTAAAATAATTATTACGAACAAATTCCATACTCGCGGACGCATAACAATTAAGAAATTTATTTATTTGCCTCACCGTATTGCGTTTTCATTTTCTTACATAGTTGTATGGTAATAACGAAAGTATTCTTAGTAATATTTTTTTTAACAGTTCATTTCTAAAAGTATCAACTTACCACACGGTGGGTGCGTACAGACAGCATCTGCTCATTGGCTGCTCACAGACAGAGGTATACCACGTGTTTGGACCCACATTTACATGCTTATTTATTATTGGCTGAGCGGCAGATAGTAGACGTCAAACAAGTCAACAGCCAATTGTGAACGTCATACACTTAAAAGAAAGCACGTCAGGGAATATTGGACCGAGTTAAGCCGAAGCAAACCAACGCTGTAATTGAAGGCCTTGGTGGAAGAAGCGACATATAACTTCGAAAACTTCTCAGAAACCAGCAACACACATTTTTTAAGAAGGGGAAAATTCTAAAGCATGGAATATGTTCGTAACTTGTATATATGCCAATTATCAAGAATCATTGATTAAAATAATCATTAACTCCTGTTTTCTCAGATGTTTTCAAAAGTTACACGACCCCTTCTTACACCAAGGCCTTCAATTCGTTTTCAAATACTTGCATCAAGTAAAAAGAGAAGGTACGAAATACACACTAAAAAAAGAACATGTGTTTACATTACAAAATTTGAACAAAGGATAGCCTATACGAGGTTTACACACACATGGTACACTTTAGCCTTGAATATATAAGATTCTGTGAACGGTGGGTTGATTCTTTTCTGTTAAACTCTGTCCAATTTTCATAAGACGTAAGAAGAAATTTCTGAGTACCTCGAAAATAAAATATCAATGAAAGGCTTGAAACGAAACGAGACGCTATTATATTAACGGACGAGAGTCACGTATTTCTGAGAAGAAATATTCTTCAAGAACTCTCAGTGGTGTAGTTTTTAGCATGCTGAGACACCGGTGAAAGAGTGTAGATAACTTAAACGTCCACATAAAAAAAGTTACGTTATGCATTAGGCCCCTTGCAATATAAAGCGTCCTGAAGTATTAGAGTTTTCGTTTGAGCACAAGTTGGAATTCAAACAACTGTAAATATGTTTAAAACTCACAAATGGTCCTATATTTAGAGACCTGAAAATTTCGCGTTTTCATGTGGACACAAGCTAGAATTCCAACAACTGTATGTTTGTGTCACTTTCGCAGTTGGCCTCTTCTGGAAGTCTCCGAGCCAGTAGTAAAGATGTAACTAAAACGGGCCTACAGCAATTTAAAAGCAAGCAACTAATGAGCATCTGCTGCCTGCTTCAGTTCACATATATTCTTGCAGGCTAGCCTACAGGTCAGGATTTTTGCATCAGTTGGTTTCAATGTCTTATGTGAATATCGGCTGCTCTGCTGCATGGTCAGTGATTGGATGTTTAAACTCATTTGTCTTGGGTTTCTACTGGCAAATCACAGACGTATGATGTCACAACTGTCCTACTCTGATTGGTGCAGTCAAATGAGATACGTGTCTGAGCCACGGTCGTGGAAGAACAGGTCTGGACACTCGCCTGGAAACTTGACCCCCTTGTTGTTTGGCTGTAGTTCACCAAGTTACCGAGAATATTGTGTTTTATTTGCGGTGATGTTAGGGTGGTCGGATTCAAGCTCCGTCCACTTCCTTTCAACTAAGATAAACAACTTATCAAAACGTATTTTTTTTTTTCAATTTATGAAATACTTCCTTCGCTCTAAAGTTTAAGAAAAGGCTCCAGCAATCTTTAATTACTTTATAATTTTAACAATGGAAAAAAGTGGACGGAGTTTTGAGTCCGACCGCCCTAACATCAGCGCCAATAAAATACAATATTCTCGGTAACTTGTCGAACTACAGCCAAACAACAAGGGGGTCAAGCAAAATACATTAGTAGATAGGCGAGGGTCCAGACCTGTTCTTCTACGACCGTGGTCTGAGCTAAGACACGCTGCCAATAACCATGAAGCAAAGCTACCGATGTGCACTTAAGGTATTCAAATAAAATGGTGCAAAATTCCTTTCGCGACCAAATCGTGGCTCTATGTACTACTTATACGCCTCCTGGAGGACACTGAGCGTATAGTTAGAGCTAAATTCAGCGTCAGTCATGTGGTATGACTGCGTCAGCGAGCAGTCAATACGTAACTGCTGTCTATTTGATTCAACATCTCGTCTTGGAGGTTAATCTGCACGTCATTGAAGCCGAGAATATTGCCGGTCTGTTATAATGTGTTGGGACCCCAAAATTTCGCGAAAATAATTTTGCGACAACTTGTTTCAGTGCTTCAAGGTTATTGGCAGCGTGTTGTTGTGCGGAGACATCTTTCACATGACAGCACCAATGAGAACAAGGTTATTGTAGCGGTACACGTGTGATTTGCGGGCAGAGACCTAAGACGAGTGAGAGATAAAACATCCCATCAGTAAGCATGAAGCACAGCTACAGATGCGTGCATAAGGCTCTGAAACCAGTTGTTGCAGAGTTCTTGTCGCGGAAATCAGGTCTCCCTAGTAATTTATATGAAAACAGTACAAAATATCAAGTACGAATGCTTTCATTTTTCTTTTTCTCAAAAAAAGAATCATGCCATTCTGTAGAGGACTATTCCCTTAGTTGTCCCATTTTTTTTTTACACATTTGCTTGGAAATTTGAGAATTGTTTGGGACGACTTCCTTTAGTTACGTGTGTAAGTTTACTTCGCATATGTGCGACAATCAGAGGCACGAATTTGCCACGGAAAGATTTTTGCACCATATGGTTTTTGTGCCTTAAGCATTCGTCAGTAGCTCTGCTTAATGCATCGCATTTTGTTCAGACGCGTCTCTAACTTGACTGCGCTGATCAGAATATCGTTACTGTGACACAGTACGTCTGTTATTTGACATTAGAACTCCAATACAGTTGAGAGTAGAAACATCAAATCACTGACAATTAAGTAAAGTTGCAGATGTGCACAGAAAGCAATGGAACCAAATGGTGCAAAAACAATTTCGCAACAAAATCGTAGCTATAGCAATAATTATATTTCACATGTGAGTGTAATTTCCTTTCCTTTTGTGTAATTTAATTAAGGGGCACGTAACTTTTTTTTTTCAGAGAAGAATGTGCTCTATAGCGCGTGTTGAGTCAGCCCACCAGGACGCCATACCGTGCTAAGATCTTCCCATGGGACGACTGTAGGATGGAATGCTGGATGATCGTTGCTGTCACCAATTCTTGTCAAGTTCCAACGCAACTGACCGTCACATGGCAGGATCACTGAAGGAGTTGATGTCCACGTAAGCTTGAAGATGTGAGAGATTCAGCATAGTTGATCAGATTAAAACGTATTACTAAGGCTAATTGTGGATATGTTCCAAGGAAACTGTTGTTAGCAGTGTGCATACACAACTTTCAGTTGTCTGTGGAACTATTACACTAGTTTGGGAAGGCATACTCTCTAGCTAGTAACATTCCAGAGGAGATGAAATAATGTTCCAATCACGCGAGAAATTTACTAGTTGGGTTCTTAGTGCCACGTAAACAGTGTGTGTAGTCGGATATATCACTGCTTCCCTTCAAACGCGATCATGTGTTCTTAATATATTTGTAATGCCTTCCACAGTGGCGTGTGGTGAGCAGTTGCGAGGTAAGCTGGTATTTGCTCAGTATAGTACAATTTCGTTGCATGCAGCAGAGACCAGTAATAACAGTACGACTGGGTCACAGACTAAATAGTATTACAGACACGAAATGACGAGGCGACTCATTTGATACGGCGAACTTCACTGCTCATTGGCTTCACAAGGCTGTTGATACCAGCCCCGTGTCTATTTGGTTCCTGGATGTTATTACAGGTTTGCTACTGGCCTGGCTGCCGGGTAGCAGGGCAGCTGCCTAACTCTGATTGGCAGGAGGTATTTTACGTTTACACGAGGGAGTAGACAAGTACAGATAACAGCAAACGCAGTCCACCTTGCAACACAGTCACCACATTGCCTTCACATAAAGCCGTCTCTTGAATAGGTCATTCGGGATAAAGTGAGCACTAAGAATTTGAAAAATATCACTAGCCGTTACCGCATATAATTCAACATTAACTCTAGTTCCCTTACTGCTTGTATAGTTGGCAGCAAAATTACGCAATATAGTTCCGTGAGTTTTCCTATTTAAATACTACAATACGGAAACAAAACCAACCGAAATCGACATAATTGTATATTATATAATTAATAATCACTTTTTATCAAACTGTATTGCTTCATACTGACTGCACAGTTCATCTTTCACGCGCTAACATCAAGTGACATGCCCAGTGAGGTTAGACATTTCCCGTCGTTAGCCGTTACGCGCGGAAAGATAACAATTGGCTGAACATAGAACAGGGCTTTTTTGAGTGTTCACTTTATCCCGAACCGTCTATAGAAAGCTTCCGACATGGCAACCCTGCCGAAAAAGAAGCGTTGTTTTACCAGAGCATTGAGCTCGCTGACGGAAAAATTGCCTTCACTGATTCACCGGCATTTAGAACAGACGAACCAATCAGGTAACGCTTTTGTCGCTGGGGAGCTCCAAGCGATAGTAAAACGACCTTTATTGACGACATGTTTGCAATATCGGAGGCCCTATCATTCTACTAGAGATGGCTATGCTTCACTACAGTCTATCACACTATTATTCGGTGTAGATTTATAGTTTAAATGCAATCGCTTACAAAAGTATAAGATACATTAATGATTAGATACGGTGAAATTTCGCGAATTCGTTCATTGTCTGGTGTTCCACTGAGCAGGAGCTAGTGGACACATAGTCGGAACTTGAGTATGCATAGGATATTTGATTCTAAAATGCAGGTTATTGAATTCGCGAAATTTGACCATCTCTAATAATGATTTACTTGACAGTTCTATGTCATAAAATTTACCTTCATGTATGGAGGAGCTTAAGTTATGTGACATTTAAATTCTTTTTTTTTCGATGGTGAAGTATGACACACTGAAGGATTTTGTTGGACACACACCATTTCTAGCGAATATTGGTGAGGCGTAGAAATACCATACCTACATAAATTCCCGAAACGTCGCATCTGTTGCCGTCATAGGGAGCATCCTCTGTCTTATATTTGTTGTGTTGCCTTGTCTACAAACATTTCTGTCGCTATGTTCATCTGTGGTGTCCACGTTGTCTTTGTCCATCAATATAGCCATTTTCGTACACTTTGTATGACCCCTATCTGTTTTTAGTATTCTAATTTTTTTCATTACATATCGACTACATTGCTACTTCGGAATGTTTGTTGACTACAGCTATTTCTGACTTCCTTGGTTTGTTACTTCTTTTTTTTTTCATCTTCCATGCTTATTAGATTTCTGCGTCTCAGCAACATAAGGTAGCAGCGTTGTACATAAAAAATTTCAGTTTAACATAGAAATGGGAACATGTACTCACTAGAAGGTACTCGTGTGTAGACATACACATATAGTTGGACGACACGTTTCTTCTCGCGGAAGAGCGAGCACGATGTTTTGCTGACCAAGGCTTCTTCATGCGGTAAGTGGAAACATACTGAAGTATGACAGACAGGATGACTAGCTAGCGAACCTAGAGGCGGAATGATGAACATTACAGAGTGGTGGCGGGAGGTTTGAACTTACATTAGTAATCTGATGTTTAGTCCGGGGGGGTTGTCTGGATTTGGTGATGTATTGATAGGTTAATTCCCATCGCCTAGGTTCAGCACTATTGTCAGATGGCCCAAGAGCTCTCACCACTCCGGTATTGTGGCAGGAGTCAAAGTGCAGGCTATGCGAGGCTGCACGGGCTGCAGTCGGAGTGGAGGATGGTTCTTGTTTTCCCAGACCCTTATGGTACGGGACAACAAAGGGGGTGTCAAAGTTATTTGCTTCTATGTTTGTGATACAGTTCGGGTTGGCTCGTTTGACATGTTGGTCGACAAGGGGTGTTCATGCCCAGGAATTCCTGGGCTATTTGATTGCTCGGTTTGTTGGGGTCGTGGTCCGTGGAGCATATCCGCTTGGCTCTGGTGGAAAGCCTTTGTGGTAGAGATTTTTTGCATGAAACGGATAGTAACTGTAAAAAGTGAAGGAACTGGATATTTTAGGTTGGTTTGGTGTGGACTGCAGTGTGGATGGTCCCATTGAGGAGGGTTAGCTCCACGTCAAGAAATAATCATGTGATTTGAAATATTCCCAGGTGAATTTAAGAGTGCTGTATGAGTTAAAGTTGTTGAGGAAGTTGGTAAGGCCCATATCATGAATATATAGTCTATTAGACGAAACCAGCTGTGGGTTTGAGTTGGCGGTTGGCTTAGGAATGTTTCCTCTAGTTTACCCATGAAGGGCCCACGCGGGTCTCCATGGACACGCCTCTGGCCTGCAGGTAGTGATTGTCCAGGAATCTTAAGTTGTTATTGTTGCCTTGCCAGTTCGACTAAGAATGCTGTTGAGAACTTGCTGCTTGGTGGTCTCTTGTTAAGAAAGTATTCAGCTGCTGATAATCTAGGTTAAAGTGAGGTGAGAGGGTATTACTTATTTTAACAACGAGGTCTTAAATGCCAATGAGGGAAAGTGAGGTGAAGGGATAACACGATATCCGTGCTCAAGCCAGGATTCAAACCCAGAACATCTCGCACTGTAGGCTGGCGCCTAACTGACTACGCTACGGAGGCCGACGATCCAGATGAATGAGGAATGTTGGCGTATATAAATGTGACTTTTATTGTCACCATGTTTGTATCTTAGGGAACAGTGCCTATGTTCTTTGGGCGTTCTAGAAAGTAACCAGTGTCCTTTATGTGTGATGGTAGCTGTTGTACCCATGGTTGAAGGTGGACATCGACAAGTGCAGAAATTCTTCCTGTGGGACTGCCACATCCCTATTCAATAATACGTCCTAGAGGAGGTCTCTTCTGTTTGTAGATTTTTCGAAATTGTGAAATACTAAACAACGTTTTTAAAGTGTTTGCAGTAAGTTTTGATTACATTGCCTTAAACGTTGTGCGGGCATTTTCCAAGGTCAAATCAGCAAACTTAAAAAAAATTAACTATTTTCATGACAATTTGTATAGTTGAGGCAACATGGCTTTATACTGTAAAATACAGTTTCGTCTCCAGAAATTAGCAGTTTATTGCAACCTAAAGCCCGGATTCTAAATTACCAAAAAAATAATTTTTGTTTAACTAAATCTGGGCAAAAGACAATTTTGTATTCTAATGTGCCGATTGCAACAAGGCAATGTGTGATTTTTTTTTCAGATAGCCGTGTTTGTTCTTACGCTAGCATCAGTGTCTTTTCGCCTTTCTTTGTGGTGATGAGATTATCTTGGAATGACAGAGCGAAATACTGGTGATCAGTTATTTAGAAGAAGACTTTAGAGATAAGGCACTGACTTGTCTATTTTTCGCTTCTTTACAAGTTAGGGGATGTTACCTCATACGTATTTAAGGTAAATTTACTTCTTTGCATGGTATTATTCTGTTCCGTGACATAGGTTTTCATGTTATATATTACGCACGCAAATATTAAAATATTTAGTGTGGCGAAAGAAGCTCTTTGCCTATACTATAATGCATTACTTCAGAGCAAATGATACGTTTATTTTACAATTTCCATGCAGGCAAAATGGAATTCGTTTTTATAATCCGCCTGCATTTACGAAGTTAAAAGTTTTCTTCCGTTTACCGATGCCAAAAAGCTGATAGTAAATTTAAATTACTTGGTTTTTAAAAGCTTGGACATGTTTGTCTTTAAGTATTTTGGATTTTGAAAGAAATAAACTAAAAGTTATATTTTGGAACAACATTTTTCTTTTCAGGTTGGAAGTAACGTTACGCCAGCAATGTAGATAACTAACCTCTATCGCTTCTGTCGGAGATAAACAAGATGGTTTTCATCGTTCTCATCTGCGATGGCATGGTGAGTTTCCTTATGCGATATAATTTAAGTTAACTGTAAGCAGTTTTGGAGGCTAATGCGTGCTGCAAAGTTGTATCAGTGGTCGTCCGCTATGGTATCCATATTTCAACGTGGTCATGCATTCTTAGATGCACTAGTTTTTCGGGTAAAGAATCTTGCACTTTCAATTTTTAATGACTTGCTTGCACTACTGTAGCTATGCTTCATGGTTATTGGCAGAATGTTTTTGTGAGCGGTATCACTCCTTTGACCGTACCAATCAGACTTAAGTTACTGCGACACAATACATTAATGATTTTTCTGAAGCGTTTAAGACGCTGAGAGTTAAAGAAATCCAATTACTGGTCATAATATAGAGCTGTAGATATGCATGTAATTAGAGCCACGACTTTATGGCGAAAATATTTTTTCATCAGTTGGTGTTAAGGTCTTACGATGTGAACATCTGGTGCTTTGTTTCATGGTCAGTGAGTGGATGTTTTAACTGCAATTTGTTTTGGGTTTCTAGTAGCAAATCACAGACGCATGGTGCCACAATTGTCTTACTCTGATTGGTGTAGTCAAATGAGAGACCAGTCTGAACAAAGACACGCTGTCAATAACCGTGAAGCTGAGATGCCGATGAGCATGTAAGACACTGAAACAAAGTGGGGCAAAAACCTTTTCGTGACAGACTCGTGTCTCTACATGTAAGCAAAGACCTGAAAAATTCTTGTTTTCATTCGGGCACAAGCTAGCGTTCCATCAACTGTAGGTTTGCGTCACTTTCGCAATTGGCCTTTGACTTATTTGACGCGTCCTTGAAGTCTCTGAGCCAATAAAAAAATGTAACTATATCACTTTAACAACAAGCAGCATCTGCTGTCTACTTCAGTTCACAAATATTCTTGCAGGCTAGCCTACATGTCAGTGAACCCGCGAATTATTTCCGTCTCCACATATAAGTCATTGAAACAATACAGAGCAAAATTATTTTCGCAAAAAAAATAAGATGCTATATTAAAAATTTTCAGTCAGATTCTATGAATATTCAATTATTCAAATTTAGAGTGCAGATATCCTGAAAGTGGAAAAATGGGTTTTCGCTGATTTACGTGCTGGAACTGCCCCATCTGGAATAAGTGAGTGTTAACTGATTCCAGTTTAGAGTATAAACTTTTGTACTTGTACAGCACATGTGTAGCTCGAGATTCCTGTGTTTCAGGGAAGCGCAATGTGTCATCGGTAGAGCTAGTGTTTTTTTTTTTTGTGAAAATAATTGTACAACAATTTGTATCAATGCGTAACGCTCACATCTGCACCCATGCTTCGTGGCTATTAGCAGAGTGAATTTGTGAAGAGAAGTAGTTCATTCGACTGTGCCAATGAGAACAAAGTTACCGTGACACCACTCGTCTGTAATGTGTTGTAGATCTCCAAGACGTTGAGAGTTAAAAACAGCCAATCACAGACCACGAAGCAGATCTGTAGATGTGCACATTAGGCAAACAACATGTTGCATATTTCTTTTCACCAAAAATCATCAGCTCTAGTCATCGGTTGCGTTTTTTCTATAACAGCATGTAGCGTCACAGCTTGCATAAACTAAATGACTTTAAAATTACCTAACTAAATCGTTGGTTTTTTTGTGTTCACCGATAAGTACCTAGTTATTTAGGTCGGCAGTTAAACATTTTCGAATACCAGCAAACCACATAAATTTAAATCTTCCACAACAGAACAAGTGTGATTTTATACCTAACTGAGAACGGCAAATAGTTGTACACAGAAAAGAGGGATTATACATAAGTAAATTTATGTTGCATTTCAGTTATACGTTTCCTCTAGCAATTCCTAAAATAGTAGAAAAATTGTTTAAGAGATGTCCTTAGTTACGTCACGTATGTGGTAAATTAACACATATTGTTAAATAATTTACATTAAATTTCTCTGGCTAATTTTCTGATGATAATAATAATTACTGTAAAAGATCAGCTTATCAGTAAAATAGTAATCTTCTAGAAACAAGACCTCTGAGAATACGATAGCGTTTTCAACTTACATTTTTGTTAATATAGTTTCACATAGTCAAATCGCCTGATAACTTTCCATTTTTCTTATATTTCCATTAAATTATAAAATGTATTTACTGCGAAGCGAAGAAAAAACCAAATTACTTCCTTGCATGTGTAAATTCTGAAAGACAAACATAAAATATATTAACAGAGCAAGTAACTATTTGGTCAGCATTAAATACAGAGATTTGTGTTTTGGAATCATTACAGCTTCAAATTTAGTTAATGCACGACCATTTCAAAATGCTCATTGACAGATTGCTTTGAACGATGGTTCAATATTTAATTGCATACCTTATACAAAATGTGTAAATGGCACCGTAAACCTTCAGGCCCTTCAAATCCGTGGTACTCATAAATTTGACTTTCTTGGAAAATTATATTTCGTAACTAAATACATGTGCACCAGTATTGTGCTGCCATGTGTTGTTAGTACACATTTTAAGACCACAGATTTCTGAGTATCATAGATTTTTGGTGCCCGGAATTTGGAGAGTTTTTACTATTCGAATTGGCTAGAAAGACACATCATTCGAATAGAAAACCTAACCGTTTATTTTCTACGTATCAAAATATAGCGTAGCTTAGACTGGACACCTCCCTCGTTAGAAAAACTCATGAAAAGTTGTCTACTTTCTTTAATTTTATTGAATATTTGCTCTATTTACCGTAGCTTATAAATTCTTAATAGGAAACATTAAAATTAATGTTTTTTTTTGTTTGTTTTGAGATAACTTTTTGTGCAGTACTTCCGTTACGTTGGCAAATACTTTGACATATTGTCTTATTTAAATTTCGACTTTAACTTTTGTTTGCAAGTTATATTTGTACCTTCGTGGCACAATATTATTTTTAAATAATTTTATGTCGCTGTTGCAAACATAAGTAATGAAAGAACATTACTACAGTGACACGTATATAAACTGTCAAAGAGTATTACGTTGGCCAAATATTAATTCGCAAAATGCAAATTGTGACAGACTTAAATGCATTCGTATTGACCTGCAAAATTCACGTCATTATGTAGATTATCTTCAGTGGCCTATACACACCAGAGCACAGTCTATGATTTCATTGGTCATAAGCCTCTAAGTTATATCATTCACGCGTACGACCGCTTTGCAAGAAGCTGGTTACATCACAGTGGATCTCTTAATTATTCGTCCTAAGCATACTACACGCAAGACACATTTTCGGCCAATTGGAGATGACGTACCATCCTACAGCAGTTTGGTGTCAAATCAGCTGCCAGAAAATAACGCGCATTTTGCGGGTACTGTAGGCTACCTATATGTACTGAGAATGAGTGTCTCACTTTCAATGTTAATTATTTGTGTACTTGATTCGTTGCATTGTACAAATAAAGTAATTTTACTGAGAAACAAAAGGTTATTTCCTTGACTTGTGCAGGAACTTAACTTTCCCTTAACCAACAAGTAAAATTACCGCAACGGTGGGGGAAATTCACTTGCCCCACAGTGAGATTTGCCTGGCCAGTTTGAGAAATTTACGTTCCCTTATAATATGGCGTAAAATATCCACACTATACAGTAGGCTACAATTTTGCATACACGACTGTGAAAGTTCACGAATGCGTTTGGGAATGTAATTGTACGACAAGAGCGGAAACTTCTGCGTAACTCGTAAACTAAGGACTAATGACAAATTCGACGTAACTTATATTAGAAATATTGTGTTTATATTTCTCAACGTCTTGCAGCTAGCGTATTGAACATATGACGAAAGATGTAGTTACTCGAATATCCCATCAGGTCCAAAAATTTTAAGGCCAAACCTGGTAGTTTTAACAAATATTTCGATAATTCCTGTTAAACGCAACCGAATTACGATATTAAAGAATCGCCTCATTATCTTTACACTAATTTACAAATGTCTTTTGTTTGGGTTTTGAAACGTGTGTATCACAAAGTTTGTTATGAAAAGGAGCCAAAATCGATCAACTCTTGTACGAAAGAATTGTGGATTATTTTGCAAAATAAAAACAACATACTAATAGGCATTTTATTACTACAAGCAGTGACCTATTTTCTCTCAAATTATACCTTTTAAATCTTTCTAGTTCTCCGTATCTATGTAAAAAATTCTCCGAGGATGGCCACAATATCATCGGGTAGGTTCTGTGTAGTACATACGACAGTGAAAACAATTTCGTTTCGTTTTCATTAACGCGCTTTCTTGTCTGTCTGTTTGTCTATTCGGTACTAATTTTGCAATGTATTTTAATCTGACGTATAGATGAGATAGACACTAGAAACTTGAAAAATAGCTCAGAACTGGATGATAATGCAATGTTAACTCACTTTCTTCTCTGTATGTTTGTTCGTTTGTTGGTACAAATTTTGCTTTTTTAAAATCGATTGCGAAATTTTACACACACAAAACTGAAATGTATTAAATTATTACTTAAATAAAAAAATTACATACTACGTTTTTAAAACGGATGCATGGAGTGGATAATGGATGTATAAATAGTTATTTTAAGTCGTTAAAAATTTAATTGCCACTGAAAATTTTATGAACCATTCTGTACCGTAAACCGGGGTTACTTTGACCTTGCGGGGTAACTTTGACCGCTCAAAAATTAGGATTTTATATTGTTTAGTTACGAAAGTTTTAAATATTAGCTATAAAGATAAAATAAATTATTAAAAATATTAGCTTCAGATTATCTGTTGATTTACGATAAAACCCAAAAACCAACACGTTGCATGGTCAAAGTAACCCCGAAAATAGTAAAAGTAACCCCGGTTTACGGTAAGTCGTCTCAACGACAGTTTCTCTGTACACTCAGTAAATGCGTCCCACACTTCTTGTTCTAAACCTTACAAGTATTTTCACAGTTTGAATAATTTTACACTTGTAATACGTATTTAAAACGTGGCATATTAGTTTTTTATTTGATTTATTCTAAGGAAATTCCCCATAACATTTGTCAGGTTATTTTGCTGCATTAATGAGTGGTAAGTTTTCCATGCGCGTAAGTAAAATTTACTTAGTTTACACGCGAGGGAATTTTACCTCAAACTTTCTTTCATTGTGGTTCTTTAGCCTTGTATGTGTTATCCTGTTCCTTTTGTGCCAGAGATTGAATAGTAAGCGCTGTGGTGATGTACGCCTCTCCCACGCATAACGTGCCTGCAAACTGTTGGACCCTGCCATCTGGGGGATGTCATACCAGAAGATGTTAGAAGAATATTCTTCTGGTCGGACAGCAGCAACCTCACCCGGGGCAGAAGACCATGCTATGAAAAGGAATAAGGTAAGATTTTCTTACATTTATTTCCTTATTTTTGTTGTAATTAACGTCTTGCTGGCAGCAAGAGTGATTAGAAACTATTACAAGAAACTTTTCACAACTAGGAAATAAAACTGTCATGGTGTACGTTAAAGAAATATTTCAGCATTTACCTGGAGTGATTTCGGGAAACCACGGAAAACCGAAAAAGGATGGCCGGAGCCGAGGATCGAAGCCGATTCCTCCCGAAAGCGAGTCCAACGTTTTACCGATGCGCTACCTTACTTTTTTTTTTAGAAAAAATGTTTGGTGCAGCGGCGATGCGGAAGCTTCCGCATCATCACTGCACCAAACATTCCCCCCCTTTAATGTGACTTAATTTGAGTGACCCCAGTACTTTGCGTGAGACAATTTGTATAGTGACAATTTTTGAGACCCAAATGGATAAACACAAATTTACACCCAGCCAGATCTGGGAATCGAACCCAGACAAACTTATAGCTCTAGTAATTCATATTTCGATTAAAAAAAAAAGTGGCGTCAGAAAATATCAGAAGCTTCAGATGTATACGAAATTTACTTTATCCACGTACATTCAGCAGTTAATGAACAGGTTCAACATAAATGTGTTCGATAATATAAACAGCAATCGGAACAAAATGCATTTAAATTTACAACTGTATCTATTACGTGTTATTTTAACATACATAACCGGTTTATTTCCTAATTATTTACATCAGTCACAGTCAAACAGTCACAATGTGTACTCAGCTATTTCGTTTTTCGTAAAGGACGTCGGCTTATTGAGCGGAGCCATTCAACAGTTTTGAAACTACCAAGTGCTCATTCGTTGAAACCTAGTACATTTTTACCACGCCATCACGACGCCTGGTTTATTGACTGCCTTTAAGATTATCTACACTAGTCAAAGCCGTACTGTAAACTTTAAAGGTTAAAATAAATTATAAAATAATGGCAAGTTCAAGCCTGTTGAACATGATTACATAGACTAAACAATATTCGTCCGTATTTGTACTGCACTAATTCGATTGCGGAGTATAAAAAATTCACCACATAGCTTATTTAAACGGACATACGAGAATTACCGAACACGCAGGATAGTTAAAGGTATGTACAGAACCATAAAATACAGGTTTGCCGTTTTCCGTAAAGAATGATTGAAGAGACTTTGGCCAGCACTTAATATCTAGGTCTTAAGCGCTGGTGAGGGTGAAATGTATGGAGCGGCGCCGGAATGATAGGGCGGTGGAAACAGGAGATCCCGAGAAAACTCGCCGACCAAGGGCCTCGTCCGGCACGATTACCACATGCAAAATCCGGAATCGAACCCGGAGAGGTGAGTGATGAGACCACTTTGCCACCACTGTCTCTGCCGTTTATTTTACTACCCGAGAGTTTCCGGAAGTTGCGGTAACAACACGAAATATTTATTTTCTTAAGCCTTACGTGATCTTATATGATATTGTTTCATGAAAATATTGACAGGCATGAGCGTCTACAGTCAAAAAATATTGAAAGCGTTATTCGATGCAGTGGCTATACAATGCGAGATTTTTTATTTATTTATTTATTTATTTTTTTAAGATTGGAGAACAGTTTTTAATACTGTGCACGAAAAATGTATATATAATTTTCATGCGATGCTGCTTCGCAGTTGTCCCCCCCCCCCTCTTTCTATGAGCACTCCGCGTACAGTGCTTTACGATATTTTAAATAAACTAGTTTTCGAATAGACTCAATCAAGCGAAGCTGTCAGATATGTATATAATCCTAGTAATGAATCATCGGAAATCAGTAACCTACATAGTCTACATGTGGAAGGAAAAGTTACAAAATTCCAACACGTAAGTTAAGCAATGCATTAACATCCACATTGCGTTATTGATAGAGGTACGTCAATTTCGCGGATTCGTCTGGCAGTAGTCTAGATTGCTCAGTCCTGGATACAGTCGATTATGCATTGTCTTACCACTTTACAAGCGATATTTTTCTAAATCATTTCCTTATTTACTACTGGTTTGCGGTAGTCAAACATGTTTCGTGACAGCCGCCAGCTAATCACACACGTGATTATAAAGTATATATTTTCGGCGTTCAACCTGACCTGGAATGTATTTGAGAAATTGACGTACCTCTAGTTATTGATTGTATATGTTCCGTTACGGTCACAGCAGTACGCGAAATTATCAAATAAATTTGCTAAAAATGAGTACGAAGTTTTTGAATTTTTAATACAAAATTATAAACTAAAGAATAAATAACAATATGAATTGGTAAACTTTATCCCTTCACCTCTACTTCTGATTTCTGAGCTACAGTACATACCTGGAACAAAGTGTGCGTCTCAGGTTATTTTTGGCACTGTGTTAAATACTATTAATATTTCGGCAGGTTACGATCAAAAAAACTGCAGTAAGACCATCTTCAAATATTTCAAAATTTATTTTAAAACTTTTATCGTTATAACTAGGTGCAAATGTCAGCCAGTACTTTTCATTAGCTAATTTTCTGCCTGTATGAGTTTCTGTCGAAAATTTCTAGTGGATGTATGCGTATTTTCTAGATCTTTTTGACCTGTGGGATCTACGGAATGATTTTGAGTTTTTCTACGTGTGGGAGTTTGTGGACATTCCGATAAAATTTTTATCATTTTAAACTGATGTCTGCCGCAAGATTCGGTAATTCTTGTGTCGTTTACAGTATTGCGGTCTGTGTATCCGCATTCTTTTATTTTTTTGAACGAAGAATATTTCTTAGAATTCTGCGTTCTTCTCTCAGGATATTTTCCGTATCAACTTTTCCGAGGAGTGTAAGCGTTTCGCTAGAGTACAAGCCTTCAGGCCTGACATCTGTGTTGTACTGTCTGAGTTTTGTATACTTTGTGCGATTGTGTGTTTTAAGAATAAAATATTGTGGACTAAGTTCTCTCGGTAAATGCGAATCAGCGGAATTATTTTAAAATACGGCAATAATAAATCAATTATTGTAAAGAGGAAGGTCTATACTTTCAATTTACACACAACTTGAAGAAAGAAATGTTTCTTATAAAATATACAATAATGATAATCATAGGCACTTTGGAAGAAATACTGCTCACGGCGTTTTAAGGCTCCTTATTACACTGAAAGAAAAATTTAGTAGGAAGTTATCCCTGCAAAATAGTTTTGTAGTAACCACAAAATAATTTTGGGGTGGCCACAACGTTTTAGTGGCGTCAACAAGATGTTTTCGTAGTGACCACAAAATAAATTTTGCAGGGTAAAACACCTACAAATTATTTTGTAGTTGTCACAATGAATTTTTTCCCCGTATAGGTTATAAAAACAATAACATGCCAAAGTTGATATAAATAATAGTGTTTATTTCTAGAGAGTTACCTTTATATAGTAGCCTGTATTGTTTCTTAACCGGAGTATTTTATTCTAGAATTTTTAAATGTTTATCATAAAAAGCCGTGAACTCAAAATGCGAATTTGTTATGGTTTAAGTTGATTATATTTGGAAAGTTTTATAACACAGTATAACCGGATGGTTAACTTTACTTTTTTGCATAGTAATTGTTCAAACTTAAGAGCTGGTTTAATAGTAGGCTATAGTCTAAATAAACTGTTTTCTGGTATGCTGCAATGCTAACATTGCCGTCGTTTCTCTTTGTTTCAATTCACTGCGAGTAACGAACCAGAGAGTGAACATCAGAGCCGGGCAGCCGCGTAGTTGTCCTGTATGACTTTGTACGCGCTGAAATTCCGAAAATCCATCGTTTAGGTAGGATGGCAAAATGGGTTCATTTTATTCTCCTGTAACCACTTTACAATTCTGCCTAATTTTAGTGAAATCAGTTTATTATTTGTGTCTCCAGGAAGTCCCAAACTAACAGAAGAGTGGAAGAATTTGTTTTAGCGTGTTTTTGCGACTAAGTAGGCCTACATAAATTCAGTTTCAAAAGTTTTGGTTTCAGATTAGAGATTTGGTCACGCATGATTTTTTTCTGAAATATTATACCACGTATTTCAAATATTTTATTTTAAATTAACTTTTTGCTGGTATCTTTACTATGGGATGTACGAGAAACATGTTTTTTTTCTTTTTACCAAAATTATCGTTCAACCTTAAATACAAACAGAGCGAACATCGGTGGACAGTTAATTCTACGAGAATAATGTAGCTACACATCTAGTTAAACAATGCACAAAATTTCAGATACGCATTTCTTCGCGCTTGTGAGAATTCGTAGAGAACGCGTGCGTGTATGTTGCACACCAAATATACAGTAAAGCGAGTAGTGGCTAGTCAGAGAGTTGAAGATAGTTACTGTTTTTTGTTCTGGATGCTGACAGCCTGTGTTTGTAATGGACTAAAGTCAGATACATATATATCCTTGGTATTTATTATACGATGTAAGCCTACATAGGAAGTAAATGTCGGTCAGGAATTCATCCCGAGCTTCGTGCCAAGTGAAAGTGAAGTATCGTTAGTTGAAAGTTACATTTATTTACATACTGGAGCACAAAAAGTATTCTTTAAATGCAAGATGTGTAGCTTCCAAAATTCACGCCCAGTGGTGACTAGAAAATAACTGCACAGCTTATTGTTAAAACTAAGAGAAAGGAAAAAGTATTGTAGCGTGTGATTTCCTTAATTAAATAAGACGATGAAGCTGAAAAGTCATGAAGTGCTAAGTAATGTAATTTTGAAAAACATTTTCTCTACATATATGAAATTTCGGAAGAAATGCAACAACTATTTAAAGAATAGATAATTAAATGGATAGAAGTAAAAGTTCAGGCACAGTGTACAAAAATACTATTTCCTCTTCATATAAGCAAAAATCAGAGTCATGTAAAATTAAATCTCAAATACAAGAATTGTTTTCAAATGTAATTCAGCCTATATTTTAAAGTATGCGGAATTTGTAAATATCACTACATTTGATATTACGTTTGATCTTTTCCGGAAGAGGAAAGTGAACGCACAAGTAACTTCTAAAAAAAAAAAAAAAAAACTAGTACTATTTCGTGAAAATTTTACATTCTCATTTTATCCTCTCTAGAACAGTCTTAAAAAACGGATCTTCATAAAGCGATATTAAACCTATTAACCAGTTGACTCGAGTCAGATTAACGTTTGCATTTTATATGTTTTATTAGTATCTTCTGTGAGTGAATTTGGACGTCTTGCCTTAGTTTACGTCAAAGTGATACACAGGCATTATTACAAAATTTTGTCTGTTTGAAATACGTCAACTGACCCCAGTTAATGAAACAAATAGTATTTAATTGCAATGTAATTGTTGGACTTAGTATTTATTACAAATGTTATATCATTATATACACTAAGCAAATCATGTCACCACGACGTAATAAATAAATTTTGATTACATAGTAAATACTAAAAATAATATGACATATTAGTTTAAGCATACTTTTTTAAGATTTCCGATCAAAATCTGTGAATTACTGGCGTACGTTTATGTATTTGCGAAATAATGAACTGATGCTGGCAATGGTTGATGGTAAACATGGATTCACAACAACCACGTAGCGTACGCACGTACATGCGTGTAAAAGTATAAACGCCGAGTGTGCATGCTAGCGTTTACATCCTCGCATAGCCTGCGAACGTACGTAATAGTGTTGATGAATTTTCTACTTCGTGCATACGTTAAACTATGTGGTGGTTGTGAATGCAGCAAGTGCGAACTTAAGATTCCAATGAATATTAATGTATATTGAGAAATCGTTCATCTTCTGATCATAAATTATTTAATTCGCTTTGAAAAGTAAAAATAAAGTGCAATCATCTACTATCGACATGTTGTTATGACACAAACAATTCCCGCGCATGTCTACAGTAAACGTTGTTGTGAATATAATCTCTACTGCGTGTGTTCGTATATACGTTAAGTGTGGTTGTGACGCCACCTTATCCACGTATTAACATTTGCACGCATATGTAACCTTCCTGTAACGCCTTCTCAATATTTCGTAATAGTTAGTCTCGAAGGAGAAAATGGAATGTGGAAGGTGACAGAACAATACAGCGAAAAGTTAAATACACGGAAGTAATCAGTGCAGCAAGCACTCAGTTTTTTTATTTTAGACGGTTTCTTTTACAACCCACAGTTTTATGCCATTAGGTTTAGTAAGAAACGGTGTCCCAATTTAAAGAGTACTCTTTGGAGAGAGCACTCTTTCGAATTACCACAAGAGAGAGCTCTCTGGCGCTCGCACTCTCTCCAATTGGAACGATGCACTCTCGAGATTGTAAACAAACGATGCAAAGGTAACATGTGTGTAAATGTTATTAATATAAGTTATAAACACATCAAATATATTTGTAGGCAATTCAAATGCGTCTAAACATACAAGATCGACGACGGTACGGGATCAAGAGGTCCTGGTTCGAGACCCACCGAGGACCCAGCCGACGTGGACTTCTCCTACTGTACGACCACGGAGTCCGGAACACTGGTGAGAATTACACTGCTTATTATGAAAGGAGAGCAATCCTTACCCTTACCTTCCAGTCTCGCCCTATCTGTCTATCCTTCCTTCCGATATTCTTTTACACTGTATTTATGTATTTGTCTTCCTAGTAGTTATTACAGAGTGTTACCTCCTACTCGTCCTATTCTCTTGCCCTTTCCTTCCTGACTAATTATATTTCCTTGGTTCTAGAGCCATAAGCGAGAGACTATAAAGGACCACACTGAAACTAAGTCACCCTAACCTGAAGAAACTAAACCCAACCTAACCTTATTTACCCGAGTCCAACCTTAACCAACATTACCCAAACCTAAATTAACCCAACCTTAACTAACCCAACCGTTCCTAACACAACCTAATAAAACTCAACCTGACACTAAACCAAACTGACACTAACACAGCCTGATCTAACACATATTAACATCATATCTCAAAATTAGTTGCACTAAGTTGCACTCAGACGGACTAAGCTGCACTAGGCCAAACTTAGATGCACAAAATTGGATTTGGTAGTACTTTCTTGCACTAAGGTGCACTTACTTGCATTTATCGAACTAAGTTATTCTGAGTTGTTTTAATTGCCTAGAGGTGCCTTGAGATGACCTGAAGTGCCCTGAGTTGCCATGAGTGGACCTGAAATGCTCTAAGTTTCCCTGAGTTACTCTGTGTTACCCTGAGTCAGCTTGGGTTGTCATGGGTTTACCTGGAGTCGCAATGACTTGCCATGTCTTGTCTCAACTTGTCATGACGTCCAACCCCTGAAACCCCAAGGGAGGGAATCAACACACATTTAGGATGAAACTTTAGTTACAGATCAAGCATTTAGAAATTTAAATGAGGAATTTTGTCGTTTGAATTTATTAATGGTCGTGATGTATCCCAACATCATTTTTTTCTCTTAATCCATAAAATCAATACGAATACAATAATTACAAATGACAATGAATAGCATGACTAGAACAATCCAATATTTATAATAAGTCTGAACATGAGATGCTAAGTATGCGAATTACTTTGACTCAACTTTAACTCAAACCTAATAAATACTACAATGGCTTCCTATAGCCCAAGTCTAAAAACTTATGTTGCCCAAGGATTACATCACATGACTTACTGTTGTCCAACTTTAAACTGTTTATATCACATGGCTTACTGTAGCCCAAGTTTCAATTCATATGAAACAGCTGTTGCTCAAAAATTTACATAACAAAGCTTACTAAAGCCCAAGTTTAAATTCATATGAAACACCTCTTGCTCAAAATTTACATAACAAATATTGCTGTAGCCCAAGTTAAAAAATACAAGACATTAATTATGGCTTCAGAAATATGATAATAGCTACAAGATAATTTATGAATAATAGACTTCTCTTAGATATCATTTCCAAAATTCTCCTACATAACATAGCCTTAATACTTAACTTAAGACCAGCGTAAATAAAAGTTCAAAGCTTTGCCATCTCTGATCTTCGCCAGTCCGCCGCAAGCATTTACAGCGAGTCTTCCATCCCCACATGTCCTGGCCAGCTAATAGGAATCCAGGAAAATGACACGTTTCTAGATCCTCCTTGGAGAAGATAGGCAGGTAAGGAATGGTGGTGCTTGCTGGTGGCAAACGGGGATATCACAACACTTGTTGGTAGCCCTGCAGCGCAATATATTAAGAAGCGATGACGTCGACTGTCACCAATCACACAGCTTGGCACGAATTCAAACTTCGCCGATCCTCGGGCAAAATCGGCAGTAGAATAGATGGCGCATCACACTTCCGCCAGCCGTCTCCATTCCTGGTCATCGTTCACTGACGTCATTGGTAGCCAATCGTAGCAGTGTCGACCACAGCCGAGCCCCGAGGTACTCGCTCGCGCCACAGTGTTGAGAGAGCTCGTAGAAGACATGCATAACGTCACTCGTCGCCGCATTCGCCGCCTTTGACCGCTGCTCACATACATCAGGTGGGTGAAACATACCGCAGCTAGGCAGACAGGCAGGAACAACACTCAAACTTCCATACCATGTAAGAGCGATAAATAAGTTTCGGAGATACGTTAATAGCACGAGACGTGCGTCTCACCCCAGTAGACACTTTTGGTTGGACCAACGATTGCCTAACATTTGCATGCTACATTGGGCCAACGATGGCCTAACATTTGCATGTTACGTTGGACCAACAATGGCCTAACATTTGCATGCTACATTGGGCCAACGATGGCCTAACATTTGCATGTTACGTTGGACCAACAATGGCCTAACATTTGCATGCTGCGTTGGGCCAACGATGGCCTAACATTTACATGCTACGATGGGCCAACGATTTCCTAACATTTGCATGCTACTTTGGGCCAAAGATGGTCTAACAATTACATGCTACGTTAGGCCAACGATTTCCTAACATTTGCATGCTACTTTGGGCCAACGATGGTCTAACATTTGCATGTTACGTTGGACCAACAATGGCCTAACATTTGCATGCTACGTTGGACCAATGATTGCCTAACATTTGCGTGTTACTTTGGGCCAACGATGGCCTAACATTTGCATGCTACGTTGGGCCAACGATTTCCTAACATTTGCATGATACGTTGGGCCAACGTAGGCATGCAGCTACGTTGCCGCTCAACATTGAAATGTCACGTGAAACTGCTTAGGTCCAACAATGATTTTTGGTTGGATTCCTACTAATTTCCTGCATTGGCCCAATGTCGTTGTTGAAATTGTGTGTGTAACATGTAATGCCAACCATTAACCAACGTTGGGCCAACATTTCTCTACAAAAATACACACAAAATTAACTCTACAAATGTTAAATTACGCACAATATTCATAATTATTTATTTTCAGAGCTCTTGTGTGTTACACAAATTATTACAATAAAAAAAGTTCGAACTAGAATCGAGGTAGGTCCGAACCACTGTCTGACTGACTTATGTAAAAAAATGGTCATCTTGTTGCAACTGTCTAAGACCTACCACAGGATAATGGATTCTAGCATGTTGGTCGTTGAGCTCGCGAAATATTCCTAGTTCTAATAGCCTATCACTCAAGTAACTATCATATATAGGAGTTAAAAGTCTATTCCCTCCTCGGATGAACCCGCAAAATTTCCAGGTTTTTACCAATAACCAGGGCCGTGAACTTTTCGCGAAAATGAATTTGCACCGCAGTTTGCTTTAGTGCCTTACATGCACGTCTGCAGTTCTGCTTCATAATAAGAGATTGTATGTTTTAACTCTCATTTTCTTGGTGTTTTACCAGCAAATCACATACGTGTGGTGTTGTAGTGACAGTGTTGTTAGAGCCCGGAATAATTCACGGGTTCACAGAAACAGTAGGCTTGCCTCCAAGAATGTATGTGTTCTCAAGCAGACGGCAGCTGCTCATTAGTTTCTCGCTTCCACGGTCAAATGGGCGTGTGATTAGTTACATTTTTGTTATTGGTTCAGCGGCTTTCAGAAGGTGTCGTAAATGTCGAGGGCCAATTGCGAAGGTGACACGAATGAGCAGTTGCTGGAATTATAGATTGAGTCGGAAAGGAAACGCGTATTTTTCAAGGCCCTACATATTGTAATTGGCACAGCCAAATGAAAGGCGACGTCACTTCACTAAGACTCACTGCCAATAACCATGAAGCAAAGCTGCAGATGTGCATGCAAGGCACTGAATCAAACTCAGGGAAAGCGAAATGTTCATGGTCCTAGCAAGAATGCCTTGTTTGTCACGTAATGTGTTGTGTCGTATCAGGTAACGCTGACTTCGTGTTCAGAAGCCGGGCGGAATGACGTCTCCCAGTGTCGACGAAGACACCTCAGCGTTGCAAGACACCCGTCCCAACATCACTGCAGTTGTTTTGTACGAGATTGAAGGCCGCAAAGTGCGTTGCAGTATTTTATCTTCGTTAGCTGCATATGACGTACCATCGTGGAACATACAAGAAGCAGTGCTCATCAGTGGCCAGCGAGTTAACCTGATCTGATCCCATTTCATTTTTTCAGTGGTTGCTCGTAATATGTGTTTTCTGCAAGTCACATTTGCACATTATGTTAGTCCTTTCTAATATACCATTATTGTAAGTAGATGCGTATATTATGGGTTTTGTAAACAGTAGATATTTGGGTGTATCCCTTTATTCATGGCTGTTGATAAAGTTCCATAAATAAGGTTTATGAAGAATTTATCATTGTGAATTCATCTAACTTGCCCATGTTCATATTTGTGTGCGTTAAAATGTAATATTCGCGATTGTCCAGTGTCGTGCAAGTGCTATTTATTTTGTGTCCGTGTTTCTTGTACCAAACTGCCACAGTATTTTGCTGTCAATGATTGGGTGTCAATAAACACAGAACTTATGTCTTGCAGCAACCTTGTTCTGATTGGTTCAGTCAAATACGTGTCTCCAAAACACAAAAACGCGCTGCCAGTAGCTACAAAGTTGAGCTGCATCACAGACTAAATAGTAGAGCCACGATTTTATGGCGAAAATATTTGTGCAACATTTGGTTTCGATGCGTCATGTGCACGTCTACAAGTCTGCTACATCGCCCGTAATTGGATAATTTTACTCTCAGTTGCCTTGTCAAATTATAGACGTGCAGACTCACAATAATCTTATTCTGATTGGTGCAGTCAAATGAGAAACGTGTCTGAACAAAGACACGCTGCCAATAACCATGAATCAAAGCTGCCGATGTGCACGAGAGACACTGAAACAAAGTGGGGCAAAAATCTTTTCGCGACAAAATCGTGGCCCTACTAAATAGTAATACAGTCATGCGGTTCGTTTGATACGAGCGAACTACGCCGCATATTGGCTGCCCGATGCTTTTGATACTAACCCCGTGTATGTTTCACTCGCGCACATTACTATAGGTCTCCTATTGGCCTGGCTGCCGGTTAGCAGAGTGGCTGCCTTACGCTGATTGGCAGCAGGCATTTCGGACATGTTGCTGGCCAGGGAAGTGTGTGACTTAGTTCGCTGTTGTACTTGCTATTTCACTTCTGTATTCCTAAATATTCTGTGGCTATACATATGTACGTACGGCACTGCAACATGATGGTGCAAACATATTTCCGCGGAAATCATGTGTCAATACACCAAGTAAAATAACGAGAAGCAGATATTCGTGTTGTTTTCTGTATCCTGTATTTTATAGTTAACCGTAGTTAACATGCAGTACACAAGTTTAGATATACGGTTGGGTTTCATTCAGTGGCGTCATTTCAGGTTCTTCCAGGGGGGGGGGGGCAAGATTTTGTTTTCTGACGACAGTGACCTTGTTGCATCTTTTTTATTAATTAAGCATGTATAAATTAGATATTTTAATAATAAAACTTCAGTTTAATGTCCTTAAGTTAGCATTATTTACATTTAAAAATACAAAAAATACATTTATACACAAAAATTCCAAATCCAGAGGGGGGCATTTGCCCCCCCCCCCCCTGTAGCCCCAAATGACGCCCCTGGTTTCATTGCAGTTTTGCTTAAGAGCCTCGTGAATGACGTGCTTCAAAAACGTTGTAATATGCGGGGAAGAACTAACTATTCGTCCATGTTCGAAAAAACTTAACTTCGGACAAGGTCGGAACCTCATTGTTAAAACTCCGTGCTCATTAAGATCACTGTTTCGAGGTCATCCAACATTGCGCTGCTGTAGAACCATATTGTTCTAACTCCATATTTAGACATTTTACAGGAGAGCCATTACAAGTTTGCGGAATATATATTTTATTTCGCAGTTAAAATATAAACGCACGCTATAAATAGTGTTTATGTAATATCATGTTGGGACCTTGTTTCCGTAATTTCAAATACTATAATGCTAAAAGAATAGAATAAATAATAGCGAATGTATACCTTTGCAATGGAGATAGAACAAAAAGTAGAACATGCTGGTTCTATACCTTTTTAGTTGAGTATTTATATTTCCTCTGTACTGTAATGTAAAATGCATGGATTTAGCATAGACTAGCCACAAATATTTAAAAAAAATGGAGTTAGAGCAACATGGCTCTATAGCAGCGATAGATAAAAACTACCTTCTCAGACTGCCGTACTTCAAAATGTAATAACAGGATGTATGTGAAACTTATAACTGCGTACTTAACTTAACTACACTAACTAAGTTATATTGTCACTATTTAAACTCCCACAGTAAATTGAATCTGCTGGAATCTTGCACGATATAGTTCAGCGCTCGGCTCATAGATGACGACATTTGATGCGCATTTCAATGTCACCCATATAGCTACGTCGCTTACGTGCCTTAACGCGCTGAACCGTTCAAGGTAGGCGGCGCGCTTAGGTTAGGTTAGCAAAGATTAAATAAGTTACGATGCCTACTGTACATTGTCCTTAAGAGACCAATGTATGTAATAAGGGTCAGACTACCACGCTCGGTGAAAATCGCACCGCCTCTACACACGATGCGCTCAACTGGCGTATTTTTCGTTTTAGAAAAGATTTAAGCGTTCACCAAAAAAATAATAAGCGGTTCACATGTAGTAAATATTAACGAAGGATTATAGTTTTGCGATGTACGTATTCGGATGGTATAGTCTAAGAAAGTTGGATTTTAGCCGTTTTTTTAGTAATCCCATAAACCATGCTAGTAATAAACTGGCTGCATTGTTAAAATCATACAAAAATAAGTGGAAGTTTGTTTTCTTTTCTTAAATAAACATTGTGGGAGTACCAATTCTCAGTTTCGCGTAAAAGATGAACCAGACCTGGCACGTTACCAAAACATCGTCCGTGGGCTAAATCACTAACTTGTGCTGATTAAATTTGTACATGCAATGAAATATTTTTCAACAGAAACTTCTCTTCTCAAAGAAAAGTAAATAAAACGTATTGTTTAAATGGTATAAAAGTGGCCATTCAGTAAACATTATTATAATACACATTTTACTTGAAATTTCACAAACTTACCTTTAATTGTTAAGGACACTTATTTTAGCGTAAATATTTTTTGCGTTAGTTATATGTATCAGTGAATTATACATAAATATTCTGCTTTGCTGCGTTAGTAGTCTTGTGTCTTTCTGAAAAGATGCTACACATTAGACTGCATTAATTATAAATCTAAAATTTCAATACTAAAAGTCCTTATTACGATGGTAGAAGTGTAATAGGTGTCAAAGTCACCCAACTGCTTAAGTGTACACCTGATTAATCATTTTAAATACAATCACCACAAACACTTCTAAGGAAAGAGCTGTTTAAGATGTTTAGCAATGACTATACACAACTCAGTGATGTCTGTGGAGCCCTTTGACTGGTATATGCAAGTACTCCCCTCAACCATGTAACGTGCATTAGGCGAGGAACACATTCTGCAGAAACACAACGTAAGTAACAGGGAAACTCACTAATTAGTTGATTCTTGCAGACATGTGAACACCAAGTGTTCGTAGCGTGTAGTCTATCTGATCTAGTATAGCTTACCTAAACTTACGTTAGTTACTTGAACAATATACTCGCAGTTTACTAGACACGTCATTCAAGATTGTAAGCCAGTAATAATAAAGTCTGACTCATGGAATCACTCCAGTTTTGGACAATACTGAAGACTATGATGTGTACAAATTTCTACAGGAAAATACGGTTCATTTTGCTGATCTGCATAGTTTGAGAGCCAGCTGAGAGGGTTTGTACAGGTATCACTTGTGGAAAAAGAAAACGATGCTTATTTCATGGAAACAGCTGTATACTTGGGTATATAGATATTCTTCGTGGCTAGCCTACATTTAGGACACTGCTTTCAGTTAATGGAAGCGTCTAAAATATTTCCTACTGTTAAGCACATTTACATTTATTTTCATAGTTGTATGTTGAAATAGTATAAAAACACAACAGCGCTGGTAAATTGCTTGTGATTAAACACAAAGTTAATAATTTTCGTTATACATGTAACGTACGCCAGATAACTTGTAATTTCCACAAATAAAATTAATTTAGGCCCCATACATTTTGCATAATCACTCATCAAAGTCACAAAATGGACGTTGCTGTGTAGAGAAGATCGAAAAATTAATTAACTTTTAAATAGAGGCACGATTATTTCGCGTATTAATTCTAGGTCGTGTTGAACGTCAGTAATACCCAAAACTCAATGCAAAAATTTAGTCATTTTCATTCATTAAAAATAAAATACAAAAATGAATCCCTTTGTAATCGCAAAGGTGTCTTGAAGTAGCTCATAGAATTTAGTATCGATATAAACTATCTTATTTCTGCAAGTTAACTTATTTTAGTTTTCTCCACACCACAACGGCCATTTTGTGACTTTGATGAGTGATTATGCAAAATCTATTGTGCAAAAAAAACTTTTTTTACACTTGGGGAAGAACATGTTGTCTGACGTGTAAAAGTCGAACGATGCTTGCCTACATGTCAGCGAACTCGCAAATTATTCTGTCTCTACACATTAGCGAGGATCACTAATACACAAGTGATCAATTCACAAAATTCATCAATATTTTTTTTATTCTGGTAAAGTCGTCTCTGGATGAGAAATGGGTCACTAATTTGTAAACATTTCCATTATCTGAGGTTTTGGTTAACTGAATAGTAATGCACACCCACCGTACACAAGTTGACACGTACAAATACCTAAGACTTTTATAATGACCAGTTCCAAAGAACCAACTGGAAAATGACAGAAGATTAGTATTTTTCTGTCTGGAATGTCAAATAAGTCATGCCGTATTGTTAGCGAACAAATATGTTTATGTTTCAACGACTTGCAGGCTAGAACCCACAGACCTGTGTGAACTCTATCCTCCGTCTTGTCTACTGCCCCAGTGAGAGATTAGTTTCACTCTAGACAAGGTAGCGTAGATATGTTACTTGATTCACTGCAGGCTTGATATTCGTCCGGGAAACTTCAAGACACGTAAGACAATACGTGATCCAATCACAAAATAAGCTCAAATGCACACGTGTGTTGAAATCTTTCTTACGCTGATATATTATTCGCGAAAATTTCCAGTCCATACTTGTTGTGAATATAGTCTACTGATAAAAAGGTTTTATTACTACACTATTTCCGTTTTTATTTTGATGTTGATGGCCTCAGTTGGGACACCTGGGGCTGTTAGAAGAGCGAGATACTGCGATGTTTTGTTTCTGCCATCTACTGGGATGAGGGTGAAGGGAATAACACAACACCAACCCCGAACCCGGGTACGTAGCATTAATTTTTCACATCGCCTTCCGGGAATCAATTCCGAGAACCTTGACCGAGGCAAGAACTCGAACCACTGATCTACAGATCAGACGGAAATTTATTACATTGAAGATGTGGTTTTGATCAGATCTCAACAGCTAGGTATATAGCGCAGGTGATGAGTGACATGATGTATGGAGCAGCACCGGAATGATGGTCCGGGGGAAACGGGGGATCGCTGAGAAAACCCGCCGACCAGTGGCATCGTTCGGCACGATTACCACATGGGACCGACCCCACTGGGACTCTTGTTTGTTGGGGGGGGGGGGGGGCTGTTCTAACCGGGGCCCTTGTTATTTTATTGAACATATAGTCATATTATACCACGTGTCCGCTATTCGTCCGGATCTTTGTGTGTTTAGATATTTTCCATAGTTTTGCGAGATTACTATCTGCGAATTCTGTATTGGCTCTTTAGTGTACGTCATGGTAGCTTCCCTCACCGTTCCTGAATCTCTGAACCACAGTATTTGACTAATGACCTCGCTGTAAACGTATTGTTCAGATGCACGCGAGTATGTATTCAATGATTTTTGTAAAACTATCTGGGTGCCATGGCGAAAATGAGATAAAGGATTTGAATGTTCAATTATATTCGATTGGTGTTGGTCACATTTCACGATAACGCTTTCGGACGAAATATTGCCTCAGTAATTCAAGACGTTGAAATAAAATTAAGATGTTGTCGAGTACTTTTTGCATTTATAAATACTTACCTGCTTACAGTTTTAAGGGTATATAAAAAACCGACTAAAACACACTTTAGCAAGATAGACGAAAAGGTCATATAAGATACTGAGCCCCGTTTAGTAAATATCTCTTAAGAGTGGTCAAGTGGGTAACAATTATAATTTTATGTTTGTATGAAATAATGTTAGGTTTGTAGACGTAACTTGCGACTACATTTTTCTGTTACGAAAAATAAATTATCTCAACCAGTTTTCCCGTAATGACACTTAAAAGTCAAAATTTGCACGTTTTTAGTTCTTGAAAGCCACAAAAACCAATTAAAGTAAATAAATTGAAAAAAAGTCGAACTGAAAGTACAAGTGCCATCATGGGAAAACTTGTTGAGCTAATTTTTGTAAGAGTAAACTGCACTACCAAGTAGCGAGCAAAAAACTAACACTATATCATACAAATATAAAATTACAATTTTTCCTCACTTGAACTTCCTTCTCATGTAAACTCGTATCTTTCTTATGCCAAGGCTGTGGGTACTCAGCGTCCTTAAGGCGCCCGCCTACTGGCCGTGTGTTTGTGCGAGTGAGGCACGACGCCAAGGGCGATGTTGACCGGCTCATCTGGTGCTGTATCGCCTCTACTGCAAGGCACTGAAAAGGTGTAGACCACTCGCCTGTCACTTTCGGTGGTGACCCCGCTCGTTTTATTGGTGAGAAGGTTTAAGCTAAGTACATAGCATGTTTCTAGTGTATTCACGCATGAATCCCGTCAAAAGATTTTCAGATATAACAGGTTTAAAAAAAATTTAAGGACTCCGAAATTATTTTTCTTATTGACGAGATTATTAGCAAGTACATTTCCGTCATCATTTGGAGTATGTTTTCTTTTGCTCTTTGACACAATGGGCGCATGTGGAATAGTTTAATAAAAGAACGTATTAACGAACACACTACAACGCATTTTAAGCGAGAGGTAGGCTGCGCACTTAACCCTTACAAATAAAGCCACGATTTTATGGCGGGAATATTTTTGCATCCATTGGTATAAATGTATTACGTGAACATCTGCAGCTGTGATTCATGGTCCGTGATTCGATGTTTTAACTGTCGCTTGTCTTGGCTTTCTACTGGCAAGTCTCAGACGTACGATGCCACAATTGTCCTACTCTGATTGGTGCAGTCAAATGAGCGACGTGTCTCAACAATGACACGCTGCCAATAACCATGAAGCTAAGATTCCGATGTGTACCAAACGCATTGGAACAAAATGGTATAGGCAGTTCGGAATAAAGCGAGCACTCGAAAAAGCCCTGCTAAAGATGTATTTCCAGCCAATTCGTATCTTTCCGCGAGTAACTGCTAACGATGGGAAAAGTCTAACCTCCTGGGACACGTCACTTTATGTTTGCGCATGTAAGATAAATTGTTCCGTCGATAGGTACATATATAGTTTGATAAAAATAAGTTAATTAATTATATAAAATACAATTACATCGCTGTCGGTTGATTTGCATTCAGTATTGTTGTATTTAAATACGAATAAATACGGATCTATATTGTGTTATTTCGTTGCCAACCTTACAAGCAGTAAGGTGACTATCGGTAATGTTAAATTATATGTAATAACAGCTAGTGATATTTTTCGAAGGTTAAATATTTAGTGTTCACTTTATTCCGAACGGCCTATACAAACATGTTTACGCCACTAAATCGTGGCTCTAGTTATAAACAGCATCAAAATATTAGTTTAAAACGTAAATGTTTCTTTGCTGTTGCAGGTCGATACATTTTGATTTATTTTAAATTGTCTTTACGTCTAGTTACCAGAGAGGTCATAGTTGCGCACATTACACAAGGATGTAAACTGAGAGATGACTCGGCCATGGCCTATGTCGTCTGAAGAGATTCCAGGAAACCACGAAAAAGCCCGAAATATGGAAGGCCGTAGCCGGGAATCGAAGCAGGGTTCTGTCGAATTCGAGTCCTACGTGTTACCTCGCGGGTAGATAATTGACGTGAATTTAATTACTTGGCGCTACTGCTGCTGTAGGCAGTTCGCAATGAAGTGAACACTCAAAATAACCCTACTGATGCTATATTTTCAGATAATTTGTATTGTTCCGCGTGTAACGGTTAAACACGGGAAATATCTATTCTCTCTGAACACGACACTTGATGTCTGCGCGTGTGAACTCTACTGCGAAGTCAGTAGGAACGTGTAGAGTTTGATTTTAAAATTTTATTATTTATATAAAATACAATTATATCGACTTCGGTTGCTTTTGTTACACAATGCTTGTATTTAAATAGGAAAACACGTGGAAATGTATTGCGTAATTTCGCTGCTAAACCACACGAGCGGTAAGGGGACTGCAGTAACGGCTAGTTGTATTTCTCATAGATGGAGACACTGGAAAATCACGTTAATATTTAAAATATTCTCCAATAAACTGTATTATATTAACAGAGACACGTGTGAACAGTTCTGGGACAAATCACACACGCTGTGTGTCCAAGCTGTGCAGTTCTAACTGGGCCTGTTGTAGAGAGAAAAAATGTTGCAAATAAACGATAGCCAATGCCGATACAAAACATTCAGTGTTATATACATTACGTTGGAGCCTAGCAAACATTAAACTATTCCCGCGATTTTCCAGTGTCTCTACTCATAGATTAAATTTTTAGTTCTTACTTTGTCCCGAACGACCTATATAATTCTCTCTGCTGCACATCGATGGCATAAACCGCAAGTATAAAAACTCCAATCGTCGTTTCCGACGAAAACTCGCGCGGGGTAGGCCGGCGTTATCTCAAATATTAGCACAGCATACCCACCGCTCTGGCCGCTGAGCTGCATGTTGTCGCGTTACAGCCCGCGATAAGCCCTCTGCAGACCGCAGTATCACGTCGCCACTTACACGCCGGCGATGCCGCGAATCCGGTTTCTCGTCCCACTTCTCGCTGAGGCACACAATTTTTTCCCCCCGCCGCTGGACGAGCAAACACGAATCCATGCCTCGTGGACTAAGAAGTAATCAAAGCGAGGAGCACGACGTGCGGGTGAAAATCTCGCGCGAAATCCGCAAACAGGTGTTGTATCAACCGAACACGATGTTTGCATGCGCGTCGAGGTTACGCGCGCCCGCGAAATTCTCTCTTGTTCTTTATCGCAGTCGTAGCGAGCTTTATGCAGTTCGTGACTCAAGCTCATGGAAGAAAGAGGAAAGAAGATTAATGCCGCATCCCGATACTGCTGGTTAGCACTGATTCCACTGACTGTCGGTGTTTGCCAGCAGTAACGAAACCATGTCAGTAATCAGTAATCGTCTGTGAACTGAGAGTTTCGGAACGGTTGGCAGCTATGAATAAGAATATAAAAGAAAACTTGTGCGTGAATACGAATTGAACTAGAAATAACAGTTTCCTTGCCTACTTAAAAGCTTATGTTCTTCAAATAATATTTACACTTCACAGAATCATCCAATAATATCCTTGTGAGAAAAAAGTTATTTAATTAATGAATAAGTAATTTGAATAAATCCACATGTCCAGAAAACGTAGTTTTGAGATGTTCAACAAAATCAGTTTTAATTGAAATAGATGGCAGATATAAATATTATATTACTGTTGCTAGTTACGGTAGCAGTTCTGCAGTTGTGTCCCCAAACAATATACACAAATGTCAAACATTGTGACCATAATAGCCCCATTAATCCTCTGGAGAAGTGGGGTTTCTCAAATAAATGACAAATTGTTATATTCAGGCAAATATTAAATTGTATTGTGTTTCAATATGTTTATACTTAATGCTTTATTTAATTTGAATTTATTTATTGCATTCCATATGTCATGTGGGGGTACAAATCCTCTAGGATGTGGAGCAATTTGAAATAATATTATCAGTGCTCATACATACAACTTAACTACAATACAATACTGAAAATGTACAATTTTTTCCCGTCTCTCTTTCTCATCCTTTACAATGATGGAGTACATATTAATCCACTGTGTATATATTTCTTTTTATTTTGGTACACCTTATCATAGGAAACTAAAAATAATACATCACATACTTTATGTGCCTTGTGGCACCCACACACACTGTATTGCCATCATTTGGAAGAAGGTGTTGCTTTATGCTTCTGGACAGGTACACTTTTCACATTTATATGCTATCCTGCCTGTACAGATTCTTGTTTTATTATTTTGAGTCTTCATTAGTACACTTTTGCTACAAGACTTAAAAACACGTAAAGAATCGAATATATTAAGAGAAATTTGGCAAAGCCTAGAAAAGTGGTGACATACTGGGACTATGAGTTAGCAATTCACATTATGTGCCTATTTTCTATACAGTAAATAATTCTCAGTAAATTTCCTACTTATGTATTTGAGCAGACCTAGTGACAAATATGGGCCGCGGTGGCCGAGCGGGCCGAGGGGTCAGACCTCCCGCCCCCCACTAAGGCGATCTGGGTTCGATTCCCGGCGGGGTCGGTCTCCGGATTTTCGCATGTGGGAATCGCGCCGGACGATGCAGCTGGTCGGAGGGTTTTCTCAAGGATCTCCCGTTTCTCCCTCCCTTTCATTCCGGCACTGCTCCATACTCACATTATGTCACCCTTCACCAGCGCTGAAGATCTCGATATTAAGCGCTGACCAAGATCTCTTCTTCGTCTCCCTAGTGACAAATTAAGAGTAATGGAAGTAAATATTTAAATTTTGACGGAAACATTTTTGGTTGTCATAACGAACTGTGTTCAAAATACGCTTTGTGGTTTACTGTTTTTGCATACATTTTTTATGTTTCATTTTGCACGAAGATATTGGACATATCATGTTTGCAATATAATATACAGTATCATCGTAAAATTTACGATCTGAAATGCTTCAACCCGTTGCAGAAACAATTTGAGATGTATCCGATACATTTCAGTAGTTCTAAGGAAACGTTTCTGAAACATGACAAACTTTTTGTGTTGTATGGAGCTTGCTTTGTTCCTTCCCGTTTACCCCGCCCTTGCATTCCGTCAATTCTCGATACTCATCTCGTTCACCCTCATCGATTCTGAATGTCTTTGATGACAATATCCTTCAGTTCTGCAATAAACTAAGTAACAATTTATTAAATACGATATGTTGACATTGCCAGTATATGTTTTTCCTGGAGTGGTTAGTGGCTAATGTGGTCGTTCTTTGCTGACTTGACGAATCCTGACTACATCTCTTTCTCTCACACCCGTGTACTTTGCTGCTCTGGCTGGTTGCTCTCTGTAGAGACTCGAGCATTTACTTGTCGTTTCTTCATCACAACACTGAATAACAGTTTTTATTATTTCCCGCTCTCTGTTATGCATCTCCATTCCGCGCCTCTGCAGGCTACCACCTTCACCTTACATTGTCGGTATACACTGAGGGTCGATATTTTCCTAACAGCTATTACACGGCTGTCGACTCTATGTCGCCTCCTTATCTCCTCTTGTTTGCCTTGCCCCGCTGTCCCCGCACCACCGCGTTGTGAGACGCCAAGGTAACTGCCCACTATAGTACGTAATTGTGAGTTTGGATCTCAATCAAATTACTTTGTTAGTGACTGTTATTTTATGTGTGTTATAAGTAGTGGGAAAGCATTGTGGAGTTGCGTACGTACTTTAACCTCTTGAGATTGATGGTTGTGAACATTATAAATACTTGTTTCCAGTTGGGCGCCTAAAAGAATATTTTATGTCTTTTTAGTCCTATATACTTGGATCTCTATCAGCATGCGCATTACTATCAAACTCTTACACTCATACCTCTCGGTATGACATAGCTGCAAATGGAAATTATTCCAGTATTGGATCATAAAGTTCAAAAACTAGTGTAGCTACCTTCAATACGCCGTAAACTTCCTACATATTACTTAATAGATCGGTAACAGCTTCTTAATCTCATTGCAATGTACATTCTAGTAAATCTTCCAGAATCACCAAATAAATTCTACTTTCAATTCTTCAATAAATTTTTACTCATATTTCACATCATAGTCAACCATATAACATAAATCTTACTATCAACAAAATTGTTTACAATACAGCAGCACTAAGAGAACATAAATTCAGTGTATTAACACAGAGCAATACATAACAAAATTAAAATTTATCCTTTACATAGAGATAAATAAGTTACATTCATGTTAATGACTTAATAATTTAGGAATGTAATTCGGAAGTAACATAAACGAACACTTGGGCATTACATAAAAGAAACAAAATTAATTCAAACTCATTTTATGACATAAATAAATATTTAAAACCATTCTAGTAATAGAGATATCTATTACAGAATTGTCCCCCTCGTTGTTCAGAGTGATTTTACATTTAAAACAAAATTGCGATTAACGACATCAATGTAAAACAAACACAATGGCCTACTCATGACAACAATAACAGTATGTTAAACACAGAAATTTCGTTCTGTTCTATCAACATTATAACTAAAAAATAAAATCAATGTTCATTTACTTTGAAGAATACATTTATGTTTCATCAGTAATTTCAGTCATTCCTGAATTTAAGAAGCATTTTATATAATTATCATCATTTGAGTCTTTTAAACTTAATGTTCAATTGTAGTTTCTAGAACATTACAATGTTTCCAATGCCAATAACTTGTCAACCAATACAATCTCGTAGTTGCTTGGTGATAAACCTAATTTGAATCTTAGTAGCACTGGTTCATCATGAATTCCCAAAGTTTGTTGCACAAAACAAAACCATTTCTTTCTAGTGTTCTGAAAGTCATATTATGCAGATATGCAAAATAATTACTGAAACTAGTAATTACAATTCACAATACGAATTTAAGTAATCAACAGCCTGCGAGTAAATATACGCTGAATTTCCCTATACATATGCAATTCAAATCCGACCACAAAATTTTCCAACAGTACAACAGTGAAACATTGGAAAATATATCACAAAGACGATGATTTTAACAATATTGACAATAACATTTACCATAAATAGATGTCAATTATTGCTCTCATAACTTCAACATTAAGTAGAGATATACAGTCTAATGGAAGACGGACAATGAATGAAGACTAGATAGAAAACAAAGCATTACCAAAACTTTTTCACCGTTTTACAGAAAGCATGTAAACTCTTTCAGCTAATGCTTCCTACAAGGAGTTATTAGAAGATTCTAGTAAACTCGTGAATGTGAAACAACACAAAGTTGGACAGAACTACATAATGTGTGAGTCACAGCTGTGTACAGTAGAACTCTTTTGTAAGGATAAAGTCTTGCAGGCCAGAATCTCTTCTATTTTTCAGTGCAGGTTTCTTTCTTTTCTTAGCAAACTATATTCTTGATAATGTAGTACAAATAACTCTTCTTCAATAATAGCAAAATTAATTTTCTGAAGATAAAGCTCTTCTTGCTAAATGAAATAATCATTTCTTGACATGATGTACTAAATCTTGCAGAAGTTCAATAGCCATATAGATATGTGTAAGGCCAAATAACACACATACGATACAACATTAACATTTGACATAATACATAGCAATATCAACATAGTATAAACAATATACACATTACATATACTACACTGGCAACATAAAGCTATTTGACATGCATACTTGACATAATCTTCATTTACAATGATGGCCATAGACTTTTGTCAACACGTCACTATGCTTCTTTGCAGATGTAACTAAACATCAGAGTAAAATTTTATTATTATTATTCACTTGCATAGAATAAAACCAGTGTCATTAAAATTTCATTATTTCTTCAGGCCAAAGTATTTTTTTTTCACTTGCATACTGGGTTGCTTATCAATTAGTAAGTTATATTGCTCTTGCCTACAATTTTTCCTTCTTCATCCGGTAGTTCATAACAGTTCTCAGTGGTAACTGACATTCTTCAGAGTTTCATCTATTAAGTACAGCCTTCATTTGACGAGAGGCTTCATTTCCTTTCTGATCCCATCTTCGACAAATGGTTCTTCTTCCATTTCTGTCTGAGGTAACAACTTGGTTGGTATCATTTATAAGCAATTATTTATGAGGACTTCAATTACGATAAATTAGTGTACTTAATTTACTGAACTGCATGATTCATTGCATAGCGGCAACAGAATCGTTTTCATTATAAGTAGAAATTTGTGTAGTTGCAAAAGCATCTCGTTTACATTAGTTTCAGCATTGGTTTCTATTTCAATTTAATTTCTGCTTTTAGCCTCTAAAAAGAGATTAGAAAAAGTGTTGATAATTTCACTCCTTTAAAAATTACTGTATTCAGCAGTTGGAGTGTTACTACCGGCTGTAAACCACTGACTCACAGTTGGTAGTGGTTGAGAAAAATCTGTGATAGAAATGTCTCTGTAATTGAGTACTCGATTTTGTAGTGCATTCTGTTACGTCTTCTGTCCATTTCGATACCCGTATTGGGTTTGGTTCTGATAGCTCTCATATCCAGGAAGGCACTTAGATGAACCTTGATAACATTTGTTACCACAGTTATAAGATCTCTTGTAACATTTGTTGCTCTTCCGAAAGTTACCTTCTTTCTGGCAGTAGTCATCGTATCTCCAATTTGCTGAATTCACTCTTGGTTGGTAGTTTTGATGGTTACTCTGATAAAGTGATGCATGTTTCTTTGTAAATTCTCTGTCAATTTCTTTGGGTTTGTTTCTGGATTTTATGTCAAGTTGATCCATCTTTAGCAGTTGCTGTCGAAAATCTTCTATTATAGAAACTATTCTAGTAGACCATTGTAACTGGTACTGACAAGGAAATTGAGAAATAATTACTTCAATAAATTCAGAGCTATTCATTGGCTCAGTGTCCTTTCGAATATGTCATTGAAGTGTTCATCTAGGGTTCTACCCATCTTGGGTTCAAATTTCTCAAGATGTAAGCGAGTCCTTAAATTACCTTGTACTTTGGCACTCTAAAAATGTTCCAAAAAATGTGTTCTGAAATAAGCATAGGTTTTCATATTTCCTTTGCTCACATTCCATCAGCAATATGCTGTGGATTTCAAACTTAGACTTAGACTGGCAATATGTTTGTTTCTGTGCGACAAAATAATTATGTATATTCTACTTATTTACTAAGGTAAGCTACAGGATTCTCATACAATTTTCCTGCGAAAGTTGGTATGCTCTCTGCCCACTGCTTTGCGGGATGATGAAAGAGAACAGCAAACGTGTGAGCTACAGGCTTGCGAATAAAAGATAATGGTGCTGGTTGTACGTCAGGAACTATACCAGGTGGACCTGCAGATGTTGTTACCATATTCGTGTTGTTCTCTGTTATTTTATACTAGTTACTGTCTCTTTCATTCCTTACACGACCTATAAGGTCTTCCACGCGACAGCCAATATTATTTATTTCGGCATCAACCCCTTGTAACTGACTTTCTAATTTTGAAGTTTTTTGCCTGACTAGTCTTTTCAGTTTGCTCTAGTCGAGATTTAATGTGCATGTAAAATTATTCTAACTGTAGTTCTACATTTTGTGTTCAGTCTATATTAGCAACATTTGGGGAGCTAGGTCGGTTTTCGACATTGGTAGTACGGGTATCTAGGGTATATAATGGTTCAGATACTTATTTTCACGTATTTTCCAGTTTTCATGCTAATATTTGCATTTGAATAGATTATTCCCTGCATATTAGTAATGGAATTATGAATACAAACTATAGTACCTTCCACCTGGTGAAACTGCTCGTAGAACTTTTCACCGAGTTCGTTAACCTTAGAGTCAACATTTTAAATCTTAACTGCTGATGACATTTTAATTTATGCGAACTCATTTTGTAATTTATCGATACTATTGTGTGTACAGGCAAAATCAATTCTTAACTCATTTAAATTTTGTTCAAGAATATAGAATTCATCATTCACCTGTTTAATTTCCTGCATTAAATTTGCATACATACTACTCAAGGTTTGTTTATTACTACCAGTAAGTTTACTATCATTGGTTTGGAAGACATCATCCTTAGTCAAAATAGTGGTGGCTCCTCTACAGGTTTCTTCTTCGCTCCCATGTTCATTTTCTACCTTTGAAATAGCAGAGATGGTGCTTACATTGCTGCACATATTTCCTTGTTCATAATTGCTTGACTGTTACCTCCATGGACAATTCATTCGCATTGCCTGACTTACTACTTCTGAGAAAATACAATTCTCTGCATACTTTCTCCATGACAAAGTAAATACTCTCTATGAATTGCTAGTTATTCTTCTGGCTTATATTTATAATTGCATGATTCAAAATTGATTAGTAATGAAATTCCAAAACTTAAAATTGCAGCTATTCATAAATTTCATGGCCCACATATCGGCGACATTCTGTGTAAGTAGTGGGAAAGCATTTTGGAGTTACAGATGTATCCAAACCTTTTAACACTGTCAGTTGTGAACATTATAAACACTTTTTTTCAGTTGGGCGCTTAAAAGAAAATTCTAAGTCTTTTTAGTCATATACACTTGAATTTATATCAGCCAGCTCATTACCGTCAAACTCTTACTCTCATACTTCTGGGTATGATATAGTAGCAAATGAAAATTATTCTAGTATTGGATCATAAAGTTCACATACTCGTGTAGTTACCTTCAACAGGTTGTAAACTTCCTACATGTTACTTGATAGATGGGTAACAGCTTCTTAACATCATTGCAGTGTACAATTTATTAAATCTTCCAGAAATACTAAATAAATTCTACTTTCAATTCTTCAAAAAAAAATTTCTCTAATTTTACATCATAGTCAACCATAAAACATAAACCTTTCTATCAACAAACTTGTTTACAATACAGCAGTACTAAGAGAACAAAAGATCACAAGAAATTTCGTTTTTGTGGTTATATTCAGGTTAATATTACTACCACTATATAATTGACTTCACAGAAAAATTTGAGGACATATTTTCCACATATTTTTCATAACCTGTCTGTCACCATGTTAAATTAACACACTTTGTCCCGCATAACTAGGAAGAGAATTGTGTATTTACTGCAGAATTCCATATTTACTTTTATTTGACGATTAAACGTTTATAATAATGAAAGTCTTCTATTTCCTAAGATTGCATGTCATGAATATTTTTTTCTGTAACAACTGGGCCGACTCTAAGAAAATTTAATTTTAAAAACTTTATTTTTCAAACTTTGGTTTAATTAGTTACAAATTGTTGTACGTTCACTATGTTAAAATATATCATAACATGAAGAAACAAAGATATGTTTTCCTATGTTTATATTACCAATGTGAATTTTTTTGTTTTATTTGCGCCAAATTCAGGAAAGTAGTCTTAGGCTATAAGTTAAGATTGTACTTTCTCGATATATGCATATATAGTTCGCAGATTAGTGTACAAGTGTGTTAACTTTAAAAAATAAATCTGTAATTTTATTAATGTGGTCGCTTACCTTGAGATTTTCCTCTCGATAAAGGACCGAATATAAAAGGTTACGTTAAGAGTGGCATTGGCACGGCTATTTAATGTCCTATCATCTCTCTGCAGAAGCCACTGAACCAGCGAGCAGATTTTCTGTCGTACAAACATCTTTTCGAATTAGATTTTTACGAATCGGTAATTTGTTTTATGTATTCAACAAAATTTTTATTACAATGGCATGAGAATGCGGATGTTTTTACAAATCTGAATGTTTAAATGCTGTATTTAAAGCACGCTAGCTGATTTGGAAACATCGCGTTACAGTTTTTTTTATGTTCTTTATCGTAGGTGAATATATCGTGAACTATTTCTGAAACTTTTATGTAACGTGACATAATGTAGATTAAATACGAGTTCATCACGTGAAAAATGTAACCGAAATTCATTTTATTTCACTGCTGAAAATTTTATTTCGGAAATTAATTTTAAAATTATTGGAACGTTTGTAAATAACAACATATTCGAATCTTCTGATTGTTAGTTAAACGTATCGTATCTCTTAAATATGTGTTTAAATCAACAGTACATGACAATTGCATTTTCATATTTTCTTAGTAGGCCGGTTTACAAATGGTGCCTATTGATCGTACGTCCAATATACTTTCGATTTTTGAGCTTTAAGAACAAAAAAAGTGAAGTCCTTCAATTCCATACACTAGATGTGGTTTTCTTAAATACTGACTGCAATTTACAGGAATAAACAATGTCTATTCATTGGTTCGTTTTATATGTCAACTTATTTATTTTTCTTTATATTAATCCTTAGAATCAATTTTTATGGAAATAATCATTAATTTCATTTTTACCTTATTGTTCTACATTATATAGAACAATTTCGGAGTGATCTGGATTCGAAGCCAAATGAAATATTTAACGATCCGACGCCTTAGCATCTGAGCCACCGAATCTGCTACGTAATACCGTCCGAAAAAAATTTACCTACAATACAATGCTTTAAAAATCACACTTTTGTTGATTTTGGACTATTTGGACTTTTAAAATGCTAGTGGGTTATTATTTAGTATTCGTGTTTTCACAACGGTTCATTTTCTGTATGGTTCGACAATTTTCGTTTTCTCTTTTATTATTAAAAATGATATTCGTTCAGAAAGCGGAAAAATACGTTCTAACATGTGTAGTCGTCTGAGGGCTAAGAATACGGCGCATGCGTAATTATATTAGGGCAAGGAAATGTCATAGATTAGCCACGAATAAGTAATGTCCTAAACCTAAACCCTTACAAAAACGTTTAGGAATACCAGCCAAGAGTCTCTATAATCTTAATTAGAAATGTTTGTTATGTTATGTCGACTGCAGCACTTGAAGTTTAAATTATTTCGATACAGTCTCAATGTTCAGTACCTACCGGGTCGAATGATGTATATTGCTGATTTGTTATGCTGGGCATCTGACAAGGATAAAGTTTTGAAGGGTGATGAAGATTTTTGTGAAATAGTGCATAGTGTGAGCAAGCACTTGCCAATCAGTGAGGCGTGCAAAGATGAGTTGCGAAGGGAATTAACTGAAAATCTTGTTCTGAAGAAGGTGTTCTACTTTGGGAAAATGGGTTCGCCACAAAGAAAATCCAAGGTACCAGTCCAGTGACATCTAAAGTGTTCTATACAGAGTGACCTCTACATGGAAAATGACTTGTTATTCCGAAATGATCAGATAGTAAAGCCTTTGAATCTAAAGGAACGCATGAATTGCACGAATTTCATTTTGGGGTAGTTAAGACAAACACTCGTGCTCGTAAACTGTTATTTTGGCCTGGTATGTCTGTTGATGTTGAACATTTTGTAGCACAATGTAAAGTGTGTGATAAGTATAGAAGGTCAAATATAAAAGAACCCCTTCTTTCTCGGCCAGTTCCCGCACTTCCCTTCGAAAAGTTGGTGCTGATACCCTTGAATTAGCTGGTAGCAACTATCTGGTTCTACATGACTATTTTTCAAAGTGGCATGAAATAGTGCTCTTAACAAATTAGCAGTCTAGAAGTGTTATAAGCGCTCTTACAAGTATTTCCTGCATGAACATTACACCAAGTGTTGGGTCATATGAAACAACTGACGATAATGGTACCAGACTGAGACGAAATACTAAGTATCTGTCATCAAACTAGACAATCTAAAATGGAAACTGTAACGTGGACAACTACAGAAACCACGAGGACAACTCATCACCCAACAATCCCATGTACAGTGTATCCAACAGGAGATATTGTGGCTAGGCTACAAAACCCACCTCTGAAGAGCAGCGATGTACAGCTCTTGACTTTAAAGGGTCTGATAACTATGTCTTTCCAGCTGAAATGGTAGGAAATCAGAGTGCTGTTGATGTAACCAGTAGGCAAGATAGTAATTGTATAACTGGAGTATGTCGCATAGTTGAAGAACCGTTGCGATACAAGTGAAGTATGTTGTCTGTATGTTGTAACTTGTCTGTATGTTAATGTATTAGGTAAGTTATTTATATGTGAAAGTTTCAGTGTTTGACTGCTGTCATTTCAGCTCACCAGTTGTCTCCACTATTGTTCACTTCAAGCTCGACACAGCTGCCCAAGTTAACACAATGCCTCTTGCCTTGCTTGTTGACCTTGGTGTTAGTACTGATAAAATTCAGAAAAATGGCCCGTCACTTCGAGCTTATGGTGAGTTTGAGATACCTCACCTGGGTACTATCACATTACCTTGTGTGGTTCGAAATGCAGCACATCAGATCCAATTTGAAGTAGTGGATGTTCCAAAAGCTGTTCCATTGCTGGGATTGGATGCCTGTCAGACACTGCATCTAGTACAGCGTGTTAGTGCCCTGGCCCACGATT
>PNEQ01033310.1:0-58107 GCA_003012365.1 Medauroidea extradentata
GATCAAAAATCTTCTCTGCAATACAAACGCGAAAATCCAGCACAACTGCAACACTGCGCCATCACCACTCGACTAGAAGGAAGTTACGCTTGTCACCGCACAACAGCGCCACCTCACGAACCTGCGTGTGCTCTTCTACAGCCAGATGTTGACGTGCGTACCATTACCCGCTGCGTACAGTTACCCCACCTTCCCCTACAACATCAAACCGAAATTAAATCAAAACTTAAAGACTGTTTAACCAAAACATAAAATTTGTTATAAAATATATATGGTTTTTCGTGTAGCAAATTTTTTTACAAAATAGAGAACATACAAAAACTAACTCAGATAAATTTTTAAACGGCTATCAAGAAACAAAATTAGGCGTGTAAAAAATAGCCACATAAAATTAAGGTAGACAACACAAATACAGAGACACTCCAATATATGTAAAAACAGACGAAATAACGAAAAAAAATGCATACGAAAGTGTAATTTAACATATGCGACGTTTAGATAACTGTTATTTGTCCTCGTCTTCAGGCACACGTACATACCTAAGACCTCGAAATATTAAAGGTTATGCTTTTGATTTTGTACCGTCTTTCTCGACACAATGATTATATTCCTATCCGGAATTATCTATATATGTTTGTTGATAGCAGTATGTACAGGCTTTCGTTAATTTTTGTTGTGTTGTGGGATTTCCTATTCCACTACTATATTTTCTGAGAGTTGCTTACGTTCCAGAAAACGGTTTTAGTTTTCATAATACTCTCAATTTGCCTTAATTGTTCAGAGATTACATTGATACTCCTGTAATTTTTTAAGATAAAAAAACTGAAAACCGTACGGTCATTCTAATGCCTTTCCTTCTAAGTGCGTTTGTAAAACCGGCGTTAATTCACACATTACGTTTTCCAAGAACGTGAATCAAATTTCCATTTAACAGCTCAGTTTTGTTATTAATGAGCATATTTTTTAAGATGGGAGATTTTGTTCAGTGGTTAACAGTGAGGCGTTCAGCGCTGGAGAAGAGACTGTACGGTAGGGATATGGCAACGGTGGAATACAAGAAGGAACTCTGTAGTTCGATGAGTAAACACACCAGCCAATAGAAGCGTCCTCTACTTACAAACATCGGGAGCAAACCCACCGTGAGCTGAACCCCGGATAGTTGTGAAGTAATACAAGGAAAGGAAAAATGGTAGGCTACATAGAGAAACATGTTTGCTACAATCAACCATGTAAACGTGTATACATGATATCCAGAAACTACCGTATATTATTCACACCGCGCGAATACCGGGCTAATCTGGAGACGAAAATTAAGTGACAAAATGTAGTACACGACGACATTTTACGTCCACGATGTGGCAACACTATATGGGAAAAGGACCCTCTTGTGCTCTACGTCAAGGTGTTATTATACAGAGTGAGTCAGGACGGAGTCTGTTAACTTTGTGTGGTGAAAGATCACAAAATAAACATGTCGAAAATTTTTTTTTCAATTTGTTTCTAAAGTGAAAATTGTGGGAGTTATGCTACCCTGAAAATAAACTTTCGAATTAAAAATTAATCAATATCTCTTAAACTGTTGCATATTAAACAACGATGCTCTGAACGCTGTATCAACAACGACTTTTCTTCATTCTCAGAAATTTGGTTTGTTAATATCGCTGGCCCATCATTGTAAAAATTGGGTATAAAATATTGTTTTAGCTTGTAACTCTGGGACATGTCATTGTTATTCATGACGTACTACAGAACGTTGACAAGATGCAAAAGTGTATTTAATACTGTAGTCTCGTCGGAAGGGGCTAGAGTAAACCATTTGGGAGAAAATGGCATGTCGAATATTTGCCGTTTATAATACAAATATTTATCACCTGCAGCGTATGCAGACATTGCGACTGTCTTGCAAGGCGGGTAACCAAACAAATAGCGTGTCACGATAATGCGATTTCCATAGTTTTTTTTATCGAAGAATTGTAATCAGTTGGTGTAAATGTAGGTTACGTAGCACGGTAAAGTGGAAGAATTCTGTGGCGAGGAATACTGCAGTACTAAAATATCCACGAATCTATGGCAATGTGCACTAGGTTTTACAAAATCCCAATTCCAGGTAATTCCACAGACAGTTGAACCATTGAATTTATGGCTATGAAACTACTCAAAACAGACATCCCATTACATGCGCAAGTAATATTATGAGTGATGTTTGAAAATATGTTTCTTGTTAAGTAAACAGTGAATAATTATCATAAGCTATAGGTGTGCGAACACTTAAATTTGCTACTGATCCCTTGTACCAGACAGTAAAGATCAAACTTTGAAAATAAGTTAGGATTAACTGCAATTAATGTTTGTGCGTTTGGCAATCGTCTCATTGGTAGAAACATGCAAAATTCGCATTATTTTCTGACAGCTGACTAGACTCCAAGTGGCTATAGGCTCGCTCGACGTCTCCCGCTGGCCGATATTGTCGTGACTTGCCGCGTGGAGAATGCTTACACGGCGTAACGCACGTAAATGAAAACACATTAAAGTTAGTGGCTAATTGAATCGCAAATTATGCTCTGAGATGTATAGGAAAGTGAAGTTTAGTCTACTACAAAATTATACCGCGAATTTTGCATGTCTCTACTCATTGGACATTTTTTCCACATATATACTTCGCGCAGCAGCTACATTGCACAATATTTCTGCTTATGTTAAAATTATGTCACTGAGTTTCTCGTTACTCCACTCCTGCATGGTTAATGTGTGTCACATTCGAAGTGTGCACGTAAGCCGAAATTCCATATTTGTTACACGTCGGATAGTCTAATGCGGCACTACCCTAGCGCTCATCATAGCCGACTGTTCGCCAAGAGAAACACTAGCTAACTACCTGGCATCAAAAGAAATCATTCCGAACTACTCACAACTTGTAATACGTAAAATACAAACTATGTGACGAGTACACTGCGTAGTAATTTTGTGTCATGACCGAAATGCTATTAACAGTACGCACGTATTATAATTTATCTTACTTCTTATGAGTGGACAGATGTAATACTCTACAGATTTTTAGTAACTAATTTTGTCGAAGGTTTCATATGCTTGGTATGTAAGCATTTTCCAAATTCGTTCTTTCGTAGTCACGAGATCGCTCTTGAAGGTGTTAAAGATTTAAAACAACTAAACAAATGTGATGTTTTTTGTTTGACTCTACGTTTGACGTTACTATCGTAACATCTTTTCAAAGTACAATCTTTACTATCTGGATTAATGAATCAGTAGCAAGATTATTTCCGTGTTTGCACAGCTGTTGCTAATGATAATTTTTCACTGTTTACATGACGAGAAACACATTTTGAAACATTTTGAAACGTCACTTATAACATTAATTACGACAGTATTCGGATGTCTGTTTTGTGTAGTTTCGTGTCCATAGCGATAAAGCCTGTAGGATTAACTGTCATTGGGATTTTGTAAAACCTAGTGCACATTGCCATAGATTCGTGGATTATTTTAGTACTACAGCTTTCCTCGCCACAGAATTCAACCACTTTACCGTGCGGTAACCTACGATAGCTTTTTTAAGCTATTGAATTCGCATCATTGCGACACGCGTATTTGTTTGGTTACCCGCCTTGCATGACAATGACTGCATGCGCTTCAGGTGATACATTTTTTGTATTTTGAAAAGCAAGAATTTGACATGCTATTTACTCGAAAATGGCTCACTATAGCACTTACCGACAACCCTACCTTATTTATTACACTTTGCACCTGTTCAATTTTCTGTAGTACATCATGTACAACAATGGCATGTCCCAAAGTTACAAGCCAAAATAACAACTTGTACCCAATTTGAACAATGATTGGCCAGCGATATTAACAAACTAAATTTCTGAGAATGAAGAACTATCGTTCATACATTGTTCAGAGTATCGTTGTTTAATATGTAGTAGTTTTTGAGACATTTATTAATTTGTAATTCGAAAATTTATTTTCAGGGTAGCATAAATCCCACAAATTTTTACTTTAGGGATAAATTGAAACCACATTTTCAAATTTTTTTTTTCAATCTATAACCACGTGAAATTAACACACTCCATCCTGACTCATCCTGTATATGCATGTCGAGTAAACGTGGAATCATGTATTGGCTGCTCGGTATTTTAATATGCATCCATAATATGCGAGCCATAACAGTAGTAGTAAGATCAGTAATATATCTGGGAGCGCAAGGGGGACTAATTTCAGTGCTATCTTGCCACATTGTGCATGTAAAATGTCTTCGTCGAGCATTTTGCCACTAACATTTTCGTCTCCATTTTCACCCATGATTCACGCGGTGGGGTTATATTGCAGCATTTTCTTGATATCCTGTATGTGACAAAAAAGATGTGCAATATAGTCAACAAAATATTTGTTGGCTAATAAAATCAATTGGACACATCAAAAATAGGCTTAGTGGTTTTAACAAAAATTATGTCTAAAAGAACAAGACCTTCATGTTGAGGGAACAAAATTCATAGTTTACACGGTTGTTTTGCCGTACACAAACCTATACTGTATACCGATGTAGGTTCTAGGCGTCGTTGTTGTAATTCTTCCAAATGTTTTGGAAGACACTGCAACCTCCACTTTCAAGGTGACGTCGTAGCAGAAGTACCTACTAACTTGAAGGTTCAACTTCACCCTTAAGATGGAAGCTGCAATGTCTTCCTAAACGTTGGGAAGATATACGGCATGGACGCGGCTACAACCCAGGAGCCTAGGAATTTTAGGCAACGGTGAAAAAAGGCCACGGGCCTTAATAAATATGTCTGACTTCACAAAGTATTTTTTCTCTGCGTGATTAATTGTCCGTAAGGAAAATTTTGGTACACATGAACAACCCAAATTAGGTCGAGCGGACTGAGAATATAATACGCATTCTCCCGAATGCTAGTCCAATGTTTTACTACTGCGCTACGGTTTTTTAAAATTGTATGTCTTTCATTGACTACGTATTATTTTCCTTTAGCATGTCGCACGATTTTCTGCAGTATTCAAATCTAAATGACATATGCATCAAACGAATTTGACAATCCGCCACAAGTGACTCATTCTGCGTGAACGCAAATTATAGGCCTACCCATGCCTTACCTGGATTAGAAAGTAGGGCCCATTCTACAGAAACCAGTGCGTAACAAATGACGCTTCCAAGGTCGGCTCTATTGCTCGGCACGACTGTAATATTTCTTGTTTAAGAAGTGAATAGATTTCTGGTCAGCACTTGACATATAGGTATATAGAGCTGAAAAGGGGTGACATGAGGTGCGTATGGATCAACGCCTGAATAACAGGGGCGGGGGAAACGGGAGGTCTCTGAGAAAACCCGCCGACCAATGGCATAGAACGGCACGGTTCACACATGCGACAGGGAATTGAACCCGGTCGTTTAAGAAACAGAACATCAAAAGTATACATGAAGTTGAACACTATCTAGTGCTGTGCTACCAAACTAAATGTGCAGTATGCACGGCTAACATTCTTGTACAAAAAGTTTGAGTGCAGGTTTTAGAGCTTCATTTGAGGATATTAGGAATAATTTGCCCATCACACACTGCGTTATGTACAAAAGATAATACCAGTTAAAAAGGAAATAAGGTGTCAATGATGGACAAGGCACTTCTTTCAGTGATACGATTCAGGATCATGCAATATTCATTTAACAGTACTTAAACTGTGAAGCCCAGTACACAATATCAAAAATTTCAGTATTGAATTCATGACAAGTCGCACTATGACAGTGTATGTCACGTGCATGTGCAACGCATCGTTTCAGCTACAGCACACGCGAATTAAGTTCTTAACGTTGCCACGGTGTTTTGAATATAAATAAACCTTTTGTTTCCTATTGAACACCCGTCATAGGAATAGCTCATACCTCGTAATAAAAACTCAAACTTCAAAGCAACAACTTACAGTATATAATTACATCTTACACCACCCAGCGACAACTTACCTTGCAGCAAACAACGTTGGGCAAATGTTGAAAATTGGTTGCAACCGTTGGCATTCTGTTGTGTTGAAAAACACGTAAATACCAAGTTGTGGCAATGTAGTATGTGCAGCAAATATGTTCGAAAACGTATTTTTAGTGCAATGAATTAGCAACATTCTTAAAACAGTTACATTAAGGTAGAAAATGTCTGAAAATCTTTGAAGACCAAGATATTTTTATTTAAATTTTGCGGATTGAAAGTTGGCAGCGAATTGGAAAACATACTATTGGTAGGGACCTGAAAAATTCGCGTTTTCTGTTAGGAACAAGCTATATTGTAACTACTATACATTCGTGTTACTTTCGCAATTGGCCCTCGACTCTTATGACAGTTCCTGGAAGTCGCTTAGCCAATAACGAAAATGTAACCAAATGAAGGCCAGTTTCACTTTGTAAGTGAACAGCCAATGTACTTCTGCTGTCTTCTTGAGCACACAGATATTCTTGGAGGCTAGCCTAGAGGTCAATGAATAAACCAGCAAATTATTCTGGTCTCTAACTATTGGGGTTTAGTGCGTATAGTTACATCGGGCCAACATTTCAAAACCAACATTTTACACGAAGAGACCATAATAACGGTTTTACAACACAACATAACCAATCATTAGGGACCCATGTTTTTCGCGAAATTAATTTTGCATCACTTTGTTTCCGTGCCATACGTGCACATTTGCAGTTTTGCTTCGTGATCAGCGATTGGATATTTTAAATGTCACGAGCCTTGAAATTCTACCGGCAAATCACAGACGTGTGGTGTTGCAGGCAAGTTTTTTGTAATTGGCTCAGCCGAATGAGACACGACTCACCACACAGACACGCTGCAAATAACCACGAAGTTTACTTGCAGATGTGCACGTAAGACATTGAAACAAACTGGGGCAAAATTCTTTTCCCCAAAAACAGGGTCCCCACCAATCATTCGAGTTATAACATAATAAGATGACTAAGTTAAAAAAAAAAAATCAGTGTCATGTAATTTTTGCTCTCTTGGTTAAACGTTGGAACAATGATGAAAATCCAACTGTTGGATAATAGGTACTTCCCAGTTGTTGGTCCAACCATTGAATAAATACATATATAACATTCAGTGGTCCAACGTTGCATGCATAACCCACATTAAGCCAACCATAAAAAATATTTTGTGTGTAGGTCGGCTGAGCGTTGGTAACAAGTTGGAATTCATTCTGTTTGTGCTAGATGTGTAATTTTCCGTTACACCAACATTGCTCAAACAGCACATTTTTATAAAAAAAATATGAAATTTAGTATTTAGAAACCAATGCTATTGTATTTAAGAAAATATATTTATGTAGGTATAAACAAAAATTTCTGCATTCTACGAAATATATAATGTTGGTTACATGTTGGGAAAATATTTAAAATCGAACGGTTTGGTATTGGTTGTTTTCAGCATGTTGGCTCAACGTTGTATAGACCACATTAAGTCAACAACAAAACATATTTTGTTTGTAGGGTGACTGAGAGTTGGTAGCAAGTCGGTAATCATACCGTTGCTGTTAGGACTGTAATTTAACATTGAACCAATGCTGCTCAAACGTCACACATATTTAACAAAAATTTCAAATATTATATAAAATAACACAAAAGCTCATTGTATTGAAATAAATACTGATGGTGTATATGTTAATTCTGCATTCTTTAAACTATATAATATGTTGGCAAACTGTTGAAAATAAACCAGTTAGGTGAAGGTTGTCTTCAGTAAATTTGGTTCTACATTGTATAACCCACATTATGCCAACCATGGAAAGTCTTTTGTCTGTAAGTTGGCTGACGTTGGCAACAAGTTTGTAAACAGACGCCCCCAGTAACAAAAATTGAGTTTCTTTGTAAAGAAAAAACCAACTCCATTAGATTAGAAATTTCAAGACAATATTAAAGACAGCGTTTTTGTAAAATTTAATTTCCTGGTTAATTTTTAGGTACAAGTTGGAAAACCCGCCGTTACCAATAGATATTCACCTTTATGTTTGGTTAACGCTGCGTAACCCACAGTAGGCCAACCACTGATAAGATTTGAAATTTATGTGGTTACCTGATCATTGACTTTGTTATTTTAGGTTGAAATATTCTAAAATTTGTATTAAATACGTGTTTGTCTTTCATATATCACCAACCAACATGTGTTACGTAGATCAATTGTTAGATGTACTTCTAGTGATACGGACTCCAGTGTAATCTGTGACTGTATTTCGAATCGACCTCGATTCTGGCAGATACGTTTTATTCATTTTAATAATTTATGTAACCCACAAGAACTCTGAGAATACAATAATTATGAATATAATATTTAATGTAACTTTTGCAGACTAAATTTTGTGTGTATTTGGCAGAGAAACGTAGGCTCAACGTCGGTAAACGACGTTAAGCCAATGTAGGTAATTAGTAAGAATCCAACCGAAAATCAATGTTGAACCTACGTTGTTTCACGCGACACGTCAGTGTTGAGTCAATGTTGCATGCAGACGTTGTGCCAACGTTGGTCCAGCCAAACGTTGCTGCTAGGGTTACACTCATACTACTAACATACTCCTCGCAGTGAGAAAATAAAAAGCTTTCTGGAATTATTTTGTTACGCTAAATCGGATAGAACAACCAACATAAAAACACATCTCCTTTATGAACCAACACTTCTTAGAAAATATTGACAATGTGTACAAAACACGGTTTTACTAAGGAACTTTATTATAAAATCTCAGTTGAAGTTTACGAGAAGAATAAAGTAAGGAATAGACTAGCGAGACTTAGGTTACAGCAAACTTCCTCGCGAGAGAGTGGCTGTGGTCGCGGACTACGAGGAAGAAGGCTGGAGTGTGGGCAGGGTCAGTCGCAGCAGAATAAGGTCGTGTTAAAAGGTGAAAGTGCTGGCCAGGAACCCTGCACAGAGAAGACAAACAGGCGCGCTTGCTCGCACCGTCACTACAACACCACATCCTGCCAGCCTCCGACACATCGTTCACTAACCTATTGTGCTGTATGAAGTACGACACTTAAATATTTTATTTATATTTCCTAAATTCAGCCTTGAATATTTTTTGCATTGTTATTAATTTGTTTAATTGGTGTCATTGAGTAATATTGATTTATTAATGCTATTTCAGAAAGTTCACTTTCAATTACAGCAATTCTTTCTTGTTACATTTGTACGAGCCGACCCTAGTGACGCTGCCGTGTTTTTTTTTTCTCTTAGCAAAATGTAAAAGCTGCTGAGCTTTAAATTCCTCTGTCAGTTATTCTGTCGTACCTCCGTCTTCATACCACGTGCTGCTGCCGTTGCAGCGCGTGATTACTGTATTTCACCGCGTGATTTCGATGCAGTTTAGCGATTCTGATCACGTGGTTGTTGCATGCTACTGTGCTTCGACGCGCACTTTGGCGATGTTGGTACTGTTGTTGACCATTTTCGATGGTCGTTTGTTCAATGTTCCTGCAGCTACTTCTGTTGCATTTCTCAACATTTTTGCCATCTACCACCACATTGTCAAGATGCGTGTTCTTGGTGTTCCTGCCGTTTTGGCAAATCTTGGCACTTTGAGTTGCCATATTTTATTTTTTGTACGTTTATATTGTAACGTAGCAAAACTGTAGTGCTACGTTTTCCTTTTTAATCTTTAATTGTAGTTGTTTCGTCTGTATTTCTTTGTGAGTGATTCTATTCGCCCTCTTCTGGTGAGTAATTTTCTTACGAGAGGTTTAAATGTCATATTCTTTAATTTTTAGGTAATTTCTGTGCAGTGAGGGTTCGTGTGGTTGTCTATTCGCGTCTTGGCGTATTCTCGTCTTAGGGCCGATATTATAAACCTCTTTCGAATGACAACAAACTGCTATCCTCATACAGAAAGCATTGGTGAGCAGTTAGTTGTCATACGATAGGGGTCTTTAGATACGGCCCTTAGTCTATTCACATGCTGGACTATTGAAAAGCTGACCTGAAGTCTTAACTGCAGCTGTCCAGTCATTCTGGTCTATTTTGGGGTCTTTTCTTCGCCTTTTCGCCTTCTTTGTATCGCCGCTGTAACTGGGCAACATCAAGTCATCCCAGCGTTCTGTACTCTTCTACTGCGGAACTTTGAACAGATAAGACGGTACTAAATTTGTACTTTATTAAAAAATTAACAGCTGTCACGCTTACCTTTCATTAAATGTAATATTTACACTATTTTAATAATTGATTTGAATTAAATAACAGTCTAAAATTTTATAAAGCCTAATGGACGAATCCAATTTATCTATAATTTTGTTTTATGAATTCATTACGTCATTGATTCGGACGTACAATATTTATTTAGCCTATAGAATGGGCGTTCATTTTTTTAATAAATTTTTCTGAGTAAAAATTATATGCTCTATTTATAATTAAATTTGCCTGCAATATTTGAGGCTTTAATAATTTCAGCACAATTGCAGTAGTAATGGACTATTGATCGATGCCAAATAATTTTTGTGAATTCTATCTGAAAATAAAACAAAACAAAAGAAAATATTAATATTACAATAAAAATTAAATAATTATTTTAAGCAACCACAAACTTCAGAGATCTCATTTAATATGTTTTCCTCTGGTGTCAATTGTTTATTATGACGAGAGAGTCTAAATATTTATGTCATTAATTATTTTTCTTTGCCCGTGCGTTTGGTAGAACAGCCTTCATTTAATTGTGCATTGCTTCCACTTTGTTATTGTTTGTTTACAACAGTTTCCTCTGCTTTAAGTGTTTGTTAATGTGCCCCCTTCTGTTCTCTTCTGTTTTTATTGGTGTGCATTTTGTGGTGTTTATTTGCCAGGGACTGTAGTTTCTGCTTTACGATTATTGGATATTTTAAAATTATTTATTAACCTACCATACGTACCGGCGGACTGTTATCTTCGGCAAGCTCCTCATATATACATCTCATAGCTACAACTTAGCCTTCACAGGAAAAGCTGATACTTCATAATAAAGACGTACTCCTCAAAGCAACAACTTACTCAACATAAATATATATATATATATATATATATATATATATATACTTATATGACTTAGCAACAACGTTCACCCTATGCTACCAACTTACTCCTTGAAGTGACAAGTTACACAGCATATCATAGTATCACACCTCATAAAGCCAATATTGCCTACTTTAAGGTATTTACTCTTCATTGCAATGACGTACACTTCATAGCAACAATTAACGCCTCAAAGCAACAGCCTAATACTCATGGCAACAACATACGCATTATATCAACAATTTAAACCCCATATAAACGGTCTACATCTTATAGCGCCAACCTACACCTCATGCAAACACTGTATACTTCAACGTAAACAGCCTACATCTTATAACAATTGTTTAAAAGTGCAACCACCAGTATCAATGCATGCAAGATAACGACGTACGAAATGTTGCCTCACTGTCTCGAATATCTCTTGTATCTGTTGTACAACGAGACAAGATGTTGGAAGGATGCTACCAACTTATTTCTCTTGATTTTGTATTGGGGATGCCTCTTTCATCCTGTATAGTACGTAGCATATTCGCACTCACATGGGAAAATCTATGCGAATGTGTGCAGTGCTCTGTTATAAAAGAAATTATTAATTTATTTCATTGGTAAAACTCGGGACTACGTTAGAGAGGTCTCACAATTTTAACTCCCGTCGTCCCTAATGCTAATCTCGAGTCCGGCAATACTAATTTAGGAGTCTCGCTGTTTCCTAACATTGTTGTAGATGTGTGCTTGGATGTTACTTGATACAAGCCATGAATAATTATTTCCTTTTTCAGGTCTGCCATTATAGACCTCACTGACGAGAAGTTTAGCCTACTCTACCGATCTTAATGTAGCCTACTTCGTTAAGAAATTAGCACATTTAGTTACAAAATCACATACAATTATTAATTTTTGTAATATTTTGTACGACTCAAACTTCAAAAATATTTTTTAATTTTAAACTAACATATCCCACACATTTCTGTCCTCCTTCGCACATTCCCTCAATGAGTACTGTTAGTAAATTCCCATAGGTTTTTGCACACAATTATGCCTGGTTATGCTAATATTTTAGTTGTTTAGACCTACAATTGCTCACTTCTTTTCGGTCACAACAACATTTGTCCGGAAAAAGATTTCAAATTGATGTTGCCAAACGTTTTTATGTTAACTTTTGGTGATTATTAACTCGTGCGGCAATGCACAGAACTTAATTTATGGTGAATTCCGTTGCTAGATAACTAAAGCGTAATATTTAGAACATAATATACTTCAGGTGATTCTTAAGGCCATGAAATTTTCGCGAAAAGAATTTTTCCCCAGTTCGTTTCAGTGCCTTACGTACACATCTGCATATGTGGTTCAAGGTTATGAGCTGAGTATATTTGTGAAGTGACGTCTCTCATTTGACTGTGCCAATCAAAATAAGGTTTCTGCAACACCACATGTATGTTATTTGTGAGAAGAACCGCAAGACACGTGAGAGTTATAACAACCAATCACTGACAATGAAGCAGAGCTGCAGATATGCACATAAGGCACTGAAACCAACTGGGGCAACATTCTTTTCACGAGAAGTTCATGGCTCTAACGTATTGCTTTCTTCATAAGAGGCTCAGCCCGGATTTTTCGCATGTAGGGAATGTGGCGTACATTGCCGTTGACCGACGGGTTTTCTCGGAGATCTCCCGTTTCCCCCGTCTGTCTCTTTCCGTCACTTCTCCATTGTAGGACCTCATTTCACGTCATCCATCAGGATGTACAGATACCTACGGGCGTACAGTCAAAAATCTGCACTCGGGGTACGATACCCTACCCTCGGGTACCCTCCCAATACGATATTTATTTTCTTGAGAAGAGTAATATTCTGTTATGTGAGCTGAAGTTAAAAATAATTGGATAAATGGAAAATTAGTAAAAAATATATATGTACTATTTCCCAGAAAATATTGACAAAGGGAGCGGGGCGTGTGTTTGTACATAGCTCTATATATATATATATATATATATATATATATATATATATATATATATATATATATATATATATATATAACATAGACATAAAAGTTTAATTGAGCAATTATTTCGGTTTCACAGGTAATTATCTGAATTCTGAGTTGGAACATAGAAGAATCATATTTCATAGAAACACGTTCATTGTTCCATATTATTCAGTTATTCGATGAAGTCGTTCAAGCTGTCAGATTCATACACAATACTTTCTGTGTCTATCTCGTGAACATTGGTGACATTCCTGGGCGTAAAACAATTCGCATGCTTTATTGCAAATGCATAATCACACGGGTTGTGAATGAATACACCGCGCTCATAGAATGGTACAAAAAGAACGAATTAAAGCTACATATATTATGACAAAATTCTACAGTTATTTTGTATGTATTTAACTATGCCTTTATTTTCGGTTTTGAAGTCTATATTCACAGCTTTGAAACCCTGGTACTATTTTTTGAGAAATTTGTATTTATTCCCAAGTTCTTAATATAAATAATGTTACTTAGTTTTAATGATAAACGGAGTGCGAAATTTCACTGTATCAATATTTAAAATTCAATGTGTAAATAAATTATATTTTGTTATTATTGACAAAATGGTCTTGCCATGGACAGCATATAATCATGTTTTAGCATTTACATTTTCCTTCCTTTCTATTTTTCAGGGGCCCGCGGTGGTGTAGACATCAAAGCACGTAAATAAGTGTTTGAATTTTAAAAATACTTTCCAAACTTGCAATGGAACTACTTTGACAGTCTTAGGCTTCTAGATAGCTGCAGCTTGCTTGTTCTCCTAAGTTTTGTAAAGCTGTGCTCATGATAGGTTTGTTACCGAGTGTAGTGGCCCAACCCATGTGCCGTGACATAACTTCTCTCTCCACATCTCGCACAAGTATCACGCAGTTCCGTGGATGTCTGGTCTGGGTGTGTCTCTAGACACTTCCTGGTAGCTGCCCCTATCCCCTCCTTCCTCTCATGTATGCTTCATCTCCTTATCCTTCCTACTCCTCTTGCTCAAAAGGTCAAGTGGATGAGTTTCACATCACAGCACGTGAGCGTTAATCTATCAGGAATGTGGCCATGAGTTCAGGTACTGGACTCAACCGCAGTTACATATAGCTGACTTTACACACTCTGGAATGGCAAACTGCGAGGAAAATGGTGTTACAGTGTCATTGTGCACACAATATCACATAAGTTCTTCATGTCTACTTTCTTTTTGAAGTTTGTAAATCGAGAGTCGGTTATACGAGTTCATTCACAGAAAAAAAAACTGTTTTGTGGTGGCTACAAAATATTTTGTCAATATCAACCTCATGAAGTAATCGTAGTCACCGCAAAACTTAATTGGAGGCAGCAAAAATTATTTTGTCGTCACTACAAAAAAAATTTGGTAAGATCCTTAATGACAAAATATTTTTTGGTGACCAATAAGTACTTTTTTTTTTAGTGTTACCTTAATATTTGTCAAAATTTTACAATACCGATACTGGGCATTATTTTCACCATCATAGGTATATTCACAATACCTAAACTATTTTTTTCTAAACTTATTGGGGAAGATTAATGACAGTTACTTGAGACTGTGCAGATCATTTTTAATGCCTCCTCATAATTCGGTTTCCTTTGTCCAAATGGCATACAAATGTTTTGTGCTCTTTATACAACATTTACATTAGAAGATGGATGAATACGCGTCTGTTGTCGTAGGAATGCTGCTGCTTTTAGTCTGTTTTCTCTTTGTTGTGTTATCTGTGCTCACATACATTCGTGTCTTGTTGTCTTTTGTGTTGTCATCGTTGTCATCACTGATTTTGCTCGCCATCTTTCATATACCTTATTATGTTGTTTATTTTACAGTTACTTCATTTTGTCTTGCTTGACACAATAACCATATTTCATTCCCGAATTAATTTGTGATGCTATTGTTCTAATTATAAATTTTGGTTTTCGTGTCGTCTTTTGCCAAATGCCTACAGTCCTTTCCGGAATCATCTGTATGTTATAATTTTGCTGACAATAGCTAATATTGCCATTATTTTTTGTTGTTGTGTGTTTTTTCTGCAACACGGCAACATTAGCTTACAATGGCGAATGAAAAAAAAAAGTTTCAGTTCATAAAAAAATATACGTCATAATTACCTATCTACTTGACTGATTGTAATTTTTCGGGTTAATTTGCACTTACATTGAGGAGACAAGTTCTATAGTTACATAGGCAACACTTTGTTATGTCATGGAAACTATCAACTATAAAAAAATAACCATTACAACGCATACCATATATCAGATAGTGCGTACCGTATATCAGCAAAGGGATCACAATAAATTATTGAAACAATTTCCAATTGTGTTCAGTGATGATATGATTGTGTGAACGTATTTATCCTGCGCAATGAAATCCTCATCCACATACAATTTCATTTAAATATGTGACTTAAAATATGTGGGGAAAAATACAGCGTTGGGTAATATTTAAAATTATCACGTTTTCTGAAGTAAGATCATATATTGTGAATATATAAAACTTTGAGATACTTCAATAAACATCATCATATAGGCCTGCCAATGTTGTATTATTAATGTAATTATTTTAATTGAAATATTATTACTTTGATTTCATTTTCTGTACATAAAAATATCAATATTTAATGATTCTGAAATGTAAAAGAACTTTAACATATACCTCCAAATTATTGTTTTTTCTGCCAGTTTCTAACCCCTTCCAGAGCTAGTTTTCACACAGCAAAACACGTTATTATGAAACAAGTTACTATGGCTGAAGAAGCCTGTTTGTAGTTCTTCAGTAGTTAGGTCATGTATAATGAAAATGTGTACGACATTTTAAAAGCCCTCCCCAAGCCTTATTTCAAGTACATACTCTAAATAGAAGAAAAAGCATTTTCTTGATAAAAAAATATTGCGCGCAGCATGTTAATTATAGCTGAAAAATGTAGCAGGATTACCCATAAATTAATTGATGATAATTACTAAACTAGTTATTCATCAGCAAACATCATTATGAAAAGGAAATTATTTGTATATGATCAGTGCAAGAAGCGTTGATAATAAACACGTATAATATAAATATAATTGAAATATGTTGCATTACTTACTGATTTTTTTAGGTGAATATAAATATATATATATATATATATATGCTCGTGCTGTGGATCTGTTTCTTGTTTTAAGTTGAAAATAATGGATGTCAAATAACAATAGTTTCTTTCAACTAGTTACCTGTGTGGATATGAAATTATGTCAACTTCACGGCTATTGCAGACGGGAGAGTGCTGTCCACCAAAATGACGGCATTAAAAAAATTGAATTACGTGTGCTAATGTCCGTGAAGGAACCTGTGTTGGCATTTTAACTAAGCGGAGCTCGGTGATGGCCGGTTACATCTGCTATTAAGATCAAGGCCTTTCTGTGCTGTTCACCTTCTGAGATGAGCTGCTCAAGCCTACGGCGGGACGAGTGGAATCTCTCTCTCTCTCTATTCAGAGAGTGGTCAGTTTGTCCTGATCGCCTTCAACCTTTCCAACCCACGTAGCGTGACCACAAGTGCAAATATCACTTCCCGGAACTCTCTAACAATCTACGCGATTCTCGTTGCGAAAAAAGAAGGTTACTGAGGTTCTTTTCAGTACAGATGTAATGTGAATGTATGTATTATAAGGGAAAACATTAACTACTTTACTTGTAACTAAACCCATACGAATACATTTCATTCCATACGCTGGAAATGCATACATCTTTCACGCATAGATACAGACAAAAAATTTTCTCCGCAAAGATTTTTGCAATATTTTTTTAACATGTCCGCTTGCGTCGTTCAGTAAATTGCTGAGAGAAGATTTTGCATTCTCTATTTCATGATATTTTAGACATTATTTTGTGCCACAACAAAATAGTTTGGTAACATTAGATTTATTACTAATCGGTATTTTATTCAGTTCAATTTGCTACCAAGGAGTAAGAAAAATCAAAACTCATTTTGACAGTGATAAATTATTTCTCTAGCTGTAAAGCCCTTGTGTTTCTACGTGAACTCGTTCTTAGCCTGCTGCTGCAGCGTCTGAAATATATTTTATACATGACGTAGCAGCCAAACATATATTCGTAAGGAAAGAGACTAAAAAATTACCATTAATACGGATGACAACTGCAAAAGTTTGCTTCTATTAACTTTCAGAGGGAAAGATTATCTCATAAGCTACTTAAAAAAAAGTGATGACGTTGAAGGTTTACTTAGCAAGAGTCACTATAATAATAATATTACTGTCCAATTTGTGGTTATACAAAAAAATTCTAGCACATCAGTGAAAATAGATTTTGTAAATGAGCTCGTTTTATCTAGTGAGTTAATACACATTACTTTAGTTAAAATTAAGTGGATTTGTGAATTTAGAAAATACGTAATTTTTGTGTTCTTTATTTAAATACTCTTCGGTCTAATATTTTGCATATATCCAGATAATATATTAATTTATTTATTGTATTTTTAAATACAGCTAGTAAATTACTATTTCATATGCTTTCATTTCTGTTACACAAATAATAGTTTTGAATGCAAGGATTATTTTTTGTAATTTTTTCTAGGAAAAAGTGAGTGAGTATACTACAGATTTAAGGTATCGATTTTGATTGTATTATAAACAATATACATCACTATTTAACCTGATGTGTTTCTAATCGCTCAAAGTAAAAGTTAAGTCGAACTGATTATATACTAGAGCATCTGAAATAACGTCTAAGGCACGCAACATAACGGTTACCTCGGCATAAATCGAATCTCAGTATACTTTTCGTAACAATTGGCGGTACTTGCCAATGACAAACCTTGTCTCTTCCTTGGTTCAAGTAAGTCAGACATAGGTTGTTCACCTCACCTACGAAGACGACGGTTGTAATGTAGACGCAGCCGAGTGAAATCTGCGGTGGATGAAACGGAAGAGGGTGGAGATACAGGATATTATCCGAGGAATTTAGTTTCCTGTGCTGCTGGGTGTGTGTATGTTATTACATGTTGGGGGTCATGCGCTATTTGACTGCTGTTAAACCGGCAGCGTCAACATGTCGAAGAGGCTTTCACATTCAAGAATACAGTAATACCACCACATTTTGTTACTGTCTTTATTACAAGCCGTATTCATTTGTATTCACTCCATCTCTTACTTAACAAATTGTAATGGTAAAACAATTCGTTCGAAACTAGTGCTGTTGTAGTGTTATCGAGAGCGAGATTTTGTGTGGCCTTGTATAATGTCGTTCTTAAACTGAGTGAATTGTGTAGTAGCATGTAAAACGAATCCGTATATCATTACTTTTCCAGTTATACACCGTATTAAAGTTAACGAATATACAGGAATTGTTTAGGAACTAAAACTAAGAAGAAAATATTTGGGTGTTTATTATTACCGTTAAAAGTGTTGTTTAAGTGACCTAACTACCGTGACCATGTTCGTATTCAAAGCAACTTACCTATAACCACATGGTACAGAAGTCCTGTAATGAAGGGTGTACGTCTGTTTTGTAAAATTCCTCGTTAGCAGGGTCAGTCAAGACTGAATGCGATTATTTTGCGAGGTGCCAGTATATGAAAAGTAAGTCTAACATGCGTATGTGTTTATTTGCATTTATACACGCTTTACAATTTTTTTCCGTACAGTCTTGGATTTCTTGTGATTTGTCAAAATTAAATAACATGAAAACGAAAATAAAGGTTTCAGTAGTGTAATTCAACGTTGAAAACTGCAACGTATATTATTAAGGGTTGTACACTTTCACTCCTAAGGGATAAAACTTAAAAAAAGGGGCTCCTTTTGTCGTTTATTATTTTTAAAAATCACTAAGTTTTTGTAATTAAGTTCAATAAAAATTTTCAGTAAACAAGACAGTGTACTATTCCATTATCTAACCTTTTTGAATAATATTGTTTCTGATATCGTTTTCATTATAATAACACACGCAATGTAGTTGCTTTCTAGTACTAGCAATTAAATAAATACAGTGTGAAAATTATTTAAAAATTTATTATTTACAGATGTATAATTTTTTATTTCTGCTACTATTCATAATGACAGTAAATAAGTAAGTTTTTAAATAAAAGCTTTTATTGTTAAATTAAAAAGCTAATTCGCACTGGTATTTTCTTTGGAATCTGAAGTTTTGGTAAATGAGAACAATATATGCATATGCGTGTAAGTCAGTAGGCGTGGCGTGTAACCTGTTTATGAAGCGGGACGGGGAACCCTATAAATTTAATAAATAAATTCGTACAGTCGCCTATTTTATATAATATATAATGTGTGTCTTTTGTAGCAAACACCTGCTAATCTGCAACCAGCTATGCTTCTAACAACACGTGGTTGCATCGTACAGTTCTGTAGGCGCAGGCGCCTAAGTTACTGGTGCTAATAAACGGTAGTTAATTTATGAGACATGTAGTAAATAACTTATAAGGTACGTTTCCATCCCAAACATAAAATAACTCCACTGCGTTTAATTAAGGACCAATTTTAAGGAACTTACTCATTTTAACCATTGTAAAATATGTTTTGTGGTACTAATAACAGTGAATGTAATAGCTTATGTGATTCAAGCTATACTAAACTCTACGCGTGTAAACCGGGTAAAAATTTTTAAAATTAAATACTAGGATGCTTTATTGAAACCATATCGGTAAAATTACTTCACGTAACATAAATAATCAATATGTTTCAAATGCTGAAACGTCAGGTTATCACAGTCAGTGAGGTAGCGTTGTAAAGTTCCAAGACGGGCAGTATTATCTCTCACTGTACAATTCGAGCACGTAGCAGTAGTGTTGTATAGAGGCCGAAGTGTATTACTGGAGATTTATTACCTTACATCTTGTACGTTACTGGTTGTATACCTGCCTCTACTAGTCTAGTGTTTCCACAGACAACTCAGGGTTCTGCGTAGTCGTTGCTTAGCACTGCACACCTTACGGCACTGATTATAACGACTTCTGATATAGGGTTTAGACATAAACAATAAACTTGCATTAATGTTGTGTCTTGAAGTTTTTTTGGTATTATGTTTTTAAAAAATGCTAATACCTACACACATTTGATAAAAATATATTAAAATTAAACATTGTATACCAACAGAGATGTGTAAAACTATGAAGGCCTATACTTTTTGTCAGCAAAGGACAACACCAGAAACTAAAAAAATTACATTGAACGTTTAAAATAAAAAAATATAGTAAATTCAATTTTCCGGTGTAGGGTAAGAGGGCCTGGTCCAAGTCATATCTGACCGATTATCTTAGGAACATTTTTCATAAAGCTAAGTAAGAAAGGTATAGTATAAGCAAAATATATTTGATTCATTTTAACATTGTTGCATCTTCACTGTCACTAACATTTTCACATAAGTAACGTACATAAGAATAAAAGTAGATGTTATCTTGCTATTTCGTATACGGAAATTAAAAACAGTAACCTATTAAGAATAGACGTAGAGTAATTGTTTCAGGAAATGTGTCAACTGAACTATTTACAGATACAATTGCTTACAAATAATAATACAAAATAAAAGCCAGTGTGACGAGGATAAATTCCTCCCAGCGTTTTAAGTTTTATATAATTTTGAAGGTCGTGACAGTTTCACTCTAATTGCGTACATTTTTTAATTTTTCCTGCGGTAAAAAAATGCCACGCGGGGAATTTGTGGCTTTTAACAATATATATAGTATAAAGTCCTATAGGATTGTTAAATATAACTACTAGGTTAGCCAGGGCAGGGCTAAGTTTTAGTAATTACTCGAGTAGAGTTTACAAGCGTTTGGTACGTAACGAGACCGTGAATCGTTTGTACGATTTTGACATAACCTTGCGGCAAAGTAAACCTACTCACGTGACTGATGGAACCTTTACTACGCCAACAGGTTATCTTACTTTAGCCGCCTCATATTTGAGGTAAGATGGGTATAAGGGACATTAGAGAAACCGTGTCTTCGTTCAGGCAGAAAATACTCATTGTTCCATCATTAGTCAATGTTAAGTCTTGTTACTAAAAACTAGTCTACAAGAGTATTGAAATTTAAGATTGTGTGTGTGGTTTGTACATAATTTGTTACTGATTATTATATAGTTGTCATAATTATTCGAGACATAATTATTATTCATATTTTATAATAATTTAAGTTGTGCGTACTTCTCATTTACTTTTTTAAAAATACAATGGGCATAATGAAAGCATCGTTATGATCCCTTATTATAAGTTGTTTACGATAGATATTGTTATAAGTAAAACATTTTGTTTAGCGAAACATTCTTACAGATTTGCTGGTGAAAGTTCATAATATGTTAACTTTTGTCAAAACACTGTAGATTTAGCTATTTATTTAAACGAAAAATTTTTCCATAATCAATTAATTAGCCGAAAAAAATAACGACTTGGTAATAAATAATTTTAGAAGAACTGGAGACGGTATATACTTTCGTTTAGGCAGGCAAAATTGAAAATATTCAGTTTTTCTATTGTTATATTATTTAGACACACATTTTTTACAAGCGTATCACAATAGCGCTTTAGTAAAACACATATTATGAATGTATTGTATTGATTTATGAATTTATAACAAGTAAATAACTTGCTATAAATTCATAAATCAGTAAAACACGACAAATATTTATGACACTATTTGTAGCACTCAATATTTAATTAGAATTCATTCCCGCACGTTCAGAGCCATCAGGTAATCGGTATGTAAAAATTCGCGACAATAGTGTTTTTAATCATTTTAATGGAAACAATGTTGCTGTTTATAAATGGGAAAAATTACCCGCGCCTTACTAAATAATAATAAAAAAACTGTGTAAATAATGACTAATCGCCTCAATGTAGTTAATTATGATGTAGTTACCAAAAAATTAACTGCTGTTAATTTTTATATTTGTAGGATATATGGTTTGGTTTTAGACATGTATTGTGACTACGTTTTAATGCAATGAACATTTTTAAGCTTTCTAATTTTTTGTACAATGGTACGCCAAAGTCTAAATTAGCATAAAACGGTTTCATAATAGTAAGGAAAACCAACTTACTTACCGAAACTAAATAATCAACACTGAAATACTGTGTCACGGGCTACGTCAAGGTATGTTGAAAACCATATGAAATATTTAGTTTTTGTATGTTTAAAAACATTCAGAAAATATGGTAATCGTATAATTTCAAATTCAGTAATTTTTTTTAATACAGAGAAATATTCAATGCAGTTTTATACATACCTTAACGTAGCCCGTGACATTGTTCTTCAGTGTGAATTATTGCATTTGTGTAAGTAAGTTAGTACATTTTCCTTGTAGTGTAAAAATGTTTTATACAAAGTAAGATTTTGAAATGCCATTATGCAAAAATTATGAAAGCTAAAAAAAAAAAAAAAATCATTACAGGAATAATAGTCACAATTTATGCCTACAAAACAAACCATATATCATACATGTAAAAAATCATTCAAACAATTGCAATTATCGCCGAACTCCTCCATGGGACAGAAATAAGCTATGACCGGGGCTCGCAGACACAGCGTGTTTGTTGGCATAGGGACAGGTGGGTCTGGCCAGGTGTACGAGGGCTATGCCAGGGCAGCAGCTGGGGCAGAGGGGTGGGTGTGGTAGCTAGGGGTTACTATTGGAGCGTGCAGGGGTAGAAGAGGGTAGCAGGGGGGAGCGGCCAGAACAGATCAATATGGGAGACCTGTGGCGCTGGGCGCGGCGCAAGTTGTGTGCGACGTGGCGTCTGTTTGCTCTGACGAGGCTCAGCCCTTGCAGACAACTGTCTGTTCTCGGGGGGTTGCGGGTTCACTTCCCCCTAGCAAGGTGAGATGTCGCTGTACCTGGAGAGGCCAAGACTGCTGCTGTATTCTGGACGTCTCCAGCCCCTGTGTATGTCGGCCTGGTCGCTTCTAGACGTCCCGGCCCTAGCACCAATCAAGTACACGCACGGCTACCAGTGTTAGCTGCTCGACCAGCTAGCTGTGCCATGCCAAGATAAACAAGAGACTGCCAGTAACCCTTACCTACCATCGTCGTAGTTTGTATCCGCCCACCATCCAACAACACGCTCAATGGGTAGGGTAAGTAACATATTTAACATTTCTTCTTTAGAAATACCATCATACAATTCCACGGAACGACTATTGCTAAGCTACTATTCGTGCACTTGTTGAACACCGGTTAAATTCAATGTAAAAATAATTGTGTGGTTTTAAGTCAACTTAAATTATTGTTTGTTTACGACTTCTAAACAAAGTAACGTAGAGTTACTATTTATGTAATATAATATATTCTTATTTCACATTTACAATTTTTATTCATGACTTTAGCCTCAATCAAAGGCAATCTTAGCAATAGCGGATTTTATAATGCACGGAACCGATAAAATTATTTACAACTTCCGGTATACAACCATTTGTAGATTCCGCATGTTTCTCTTCCTATGAAACTTTCTTTTTTTATCTACTTGAGAACAAATAACATATTTTTCATATATATCTCAGAGGAAGAACTGATGCAGCTTGACCATCCACAGTATCAGCATTTTATTTAGTAAATTTTCTAATATATGTTTTTTAAAACGTTTTTTTAAATATTTTTCATTCAATTGGTAGAGTTAGAGTCCACTGTTAATTTAACCTTCCTTACAGACGTTTATTGTACAGTTACATATATTAGTTAGTTGTGTATGCTACTGATTAAAAAAAATTGTATAATAATTTATAATCCCTCCAGATGTTCTAATGATATACAGCAAATGCAGATGATTCAATAATGAAAAACAAGTAATGTTACTGTCGGTCTCAGAAATATCGTTAAGATTAAGACAAGTATTGTACATATATGTGATGAAAAAAATTATAATAACTGTTATGAAAAATTCCTTAGAATGACACTTCCTGTGAAATTCAGCAAGGGCATACCGTTTTATAATTACTTAACTAACGTTCCTTGGTCAGTGCGTAGCAGGGAAATGAAAGAGACATTCATGAAACATTACCTGAGTTAAAGAGGTTCGTAGAGTCACATTATTATGTTTTATAGTTCACTTGGTTGTGTATGAACTCCTACAAGAAAATCACGGCTTATAGATGGCCGGAATTAGTAATTTTTTATTTTAAAAATCCTCAAAATCAAATAGTTTGAAGAAATTTAAAATTATATTTCACATAATGTTTGTCCTTACAATAATTTATAAAAAATGTTTGAACATCATGCACGGTATTATGTTTATCTCTATTGTTGACAACTTTTTTATTTTTCGTTTTATGTGTTGTGTTTCGTCTGCTGACAGCAACTCACCGTACTATCGAGTAGGCGTAGACATGACTTAACTGAGAGGTCATTATCACGACTATTTGGAAGATGCACGTAAATATCTCGTTATTAATGTCGCGATAGGCTAGAATTCACTGGCCTATATTCACCCGAACATACTTCGTTACGTTATTGCCTCCTGGCCTTATCATCGTTCTGTGGCCATATTACAGGATAGTGGGCATTTTACAATGAACCTTACATCATTGGTTTGAAAGTCCTTCATCCGAGCCACACAAACTGTCAGTCAATTACAGAAGTCAGGTGAGCACACAGTAACTTGGAGTCAAGTCTGATGTTTGCTTACTGGAAGCTTGAAAGCTTTACCCGTATAAGTGGGTAACTGAACGCCTCAAGCTGAAGTTACGTTCTATCCTGAGACAAACGTCGTGGCTTATCGTAAACGCCTAAGGCCAGTTTGTGTGGGTGCGCCTACTCGCTAGGCTACACGCATGCATGGCTGAGTCACTTCAAAAGACACAGTTAAGCGTGCAGCATATCGCCATCGTGCTTACTTCAAATGTTCTGCTATCACGAACGTTGGGCGAGTCCATTACTCCGCTAGACTAGACGTATATAATCTGGCAAGTAGACAAACTAAAAGTCTCTGCAGTAGTATGCACAGTACAAGTTTTCGTATTTGACATTTCCCTTCGGAGAAATGTGTCAGTAACCTCTATTGGATCGACCATGCTTAATTAACGGAAAATAGCATCACTGCAACATTGTTTACAGACAATTATAAATCAAGCAAACATATACTCTATTTCTTGTGTGTTGGCGACTTTAATTCGCAGCACTGTTTTTATTGCCACTGTAACTAGATTATAAACTACTTAAGTATGTGATGTTTACACTAGCGATTTTACCATTACCGTGGAGACCACTTCAAATTATGTAGAACAATGGGCGACTGAATGGTTAACAACACTGCCGTTATTTGCAAACAATAAACATGGAATCCAATTTTCAGAGAAAGTATCTAACCGATTTAGTCTTTGAATCATGATGATTCGTTTGTATTTTACAACTGGAAAATTCACTGCTAATTTTCACTAAAAATAAATTCAGTAAAAATAAACTGACAGCGACTATAGATGTGATAATTTATATTTGAACTGGCGTGTCTGATGTTGGCTTCAAGGTTAATTCGCCAATGTTTCTATTTTTTAATTACTTTTTACCCAATAAGTTATCCATTTTGTATGCTCTTAAAGTGAATTTTTCAGCGGAGTATCATTTGTGGCAATTAGTTATTTATTCTCTCTGTCAGTTTTAATGAAGCAAGAAATAAAATAATTCCTAAATTATATTCTTGAATTCTATCGTAATTAAATTAATCGAAAACACAAGATATACATTGCAAAATTGTCGTTAAAATGTGATGTGGTATTCTGTTAATGCTCATAGTTGTACATCAAACAGAACACTACATTCCAAATTTAGCAAGGAAGGTGTCAATCTGCATTAAAAATATTGGTGTACTGAATTTTAAAATAATATATATGCCCTATACAATTTGTTTGTTGGTTCATCTTCTCATTTTGTGCTCTTCTTCCAATGGTTCATGAAGTTTTTTAGGTATACTAATTTTAAAACCTTATATGTGTAAACTAGCGTATTGAGGTATATAACTAATAATACTTATTATACACATATAGGCCGTTAGAGGACGATGCGAATCGTCTAACTGATGTGGAACTTCTCAGGCGCCACACTTCTTTCCTCTTCTCACTGTGCATTTTCTTCATTTCATCCGACCAAGTTGTTCCTGTCTTGAATTTGTTGACCTCTTGGCTTGCTTTACACTCCAGTATTTTGGGGTTGAATGTTTGTCAGTCTTATACATCTGAATCTGTCATGGCAACATCATTTAAGTCTTTTCTGACTTTGGTGATCCATTTCATTCTTAATGATTCATGTGTATTTCAAGATCTATTTCGTTTGTCAGGTGTCCCGTATTCTTTTAATATGCACATAAAATTTCAGTCGGCGTTTGTTCATGTCATGTTGTATATCTATTCCGTATCTTTTCTGCTCCGCAATCTGTAGCCTTATTCTATCTTATTAAGTCCAAGAATATTTCTGATGTGTTTTTCTCTGTAATTACTGTATACATTCCAGTGCACCTTTCTGATCCATGGCAACGTTTCTGAGGCGTATAATGTTTGTGGTTTGATGACAGTGATGTAACGTCTGAATTAAAAATTACGATAAAGGCATGGTTTATTATAGAGGTTTCCAGTCTACCAGAATGCCTTAGCCATCTTCTGATTTCTCTGTTTGTGAGCTTATTTCACGATCCCATTTGCCTGTATCATCACTCCAAAATATTTAAATTTATGTTCTCTTGATCTCCCCATATTTTGCCGTAGTATTTTTTGGTACTTCATTTTTATTTGACACGAACTCTATTTTCTCAAAGGAGATGTGTAATCCGACCTTATCAGCCTTCTCTTTCAGGACCTCAATTTGTTTTACGGTAGTTTCAAATTAAACTATGAAAATTGCGAAATCGTCAGCAAAAGCCAGACAGCCGATATCCAGTCCTTAGGTTTTCCACCCTAGACTGATTGGTTTATAAAGGCACTGTGTCTTCAGTTCTTTTTCCCATTCCCTGAAAAATGTACCTAATAGTATGTTGAACAATAATGGTGACATGTCATCGCCTTGTCTCACTTCTGTCTTTATCTCGAAAGACTCTGTTAGCTCTCCTATGAATTTAATTTTGGATATAGTGTGTCTTAGTGTCTCTAATAAAAATCACTGTCTTCTCATAGATGAGCCTCTTTTCCAGTTCTTAGATAAATGACGTTCTATCTCTAGAGTCATACGCCTTCTTGAAATCTACAATGGCGCATACGGCCTCTCTGCTCCTCATTCTTTGGTATCTCAGGACTGTCTTTAAATTGAGTATCTGTTCAGCACAGGATCTTCCTGGTCGGAAGCCTGTTCGGTATTCTCATATCTGGTTTTCTATTTAAGACTGTGCCGTATCTAGCCGGCACTGTGTTAGAATATGGTATGTGACAGGAAGTGGATATATTTCTCTGTAGTTGTTAACATAGCTCCTATCCCCTTTCTTGTGTGGAGGTTGTACAGTTGCGCACTTACAGTATTTTGGTATTTCTTCGGTCTCCCATATACTTTGTAGGATATCTGTTATTTCTTTGATAGTATTCGGCCCACTTCCTTTAGTAGATCAGCTACAATGCCATCTTATCCAGCTGCTCTACCGTTTTTCAGTTTCATGATTTGTCTCTGTATCTCCAAATAACCTTGTGCTTGTAGTTTATCATTTCTCTTGATACCTTGGTTTCTTGGGAATATTTCTGCCGGTTTAGGACAATTCAGTAGTTCAGTGAAGTACTTCGCCAGTGTCTCACATATATCGTTGTTATTCAGTGCCAGTTCTCCATCTTTTTTAAAACACAAGTTTTGTGGTTAGTCTCCTCTGGTTCTGGTTTTAAATGTCTTGCAGAAATATCTCGTATTACAGTTTCGGAATTCCTCTTCGATTCCTTGTAACTGATTGTTTTCATATTCTCTTTTAACGCTCCTGATATATTTTGTTGTTTGCTTTCTCGCCTCTAAGTACATCACCAGATTAACTTCTGTTTTGTCGCTATTCTAACTGTTGTGTGCTATTTTCCTATTCTCAATTTCTTTATCGCATGTATCATTCCATCATGGATCTCTCTCCTTTTTATCTAGAGGAAGTTGAACTTTTTATTTAGTGATTATCTTCTCTTTGATATCTTTCCAGATCGTGGCAGTCTCTTTTTCCCATTTCTCTTTGATCCTTGATGATTTTAGTTTTTTTTTTCATATCGAACTTTGGTACATAAATAATGGTTTACACAGTTTTTTCTGTAACTAGATAATCAATAAAATATTCACAAGCATTATAATATTTTTGTGTTATGTTTGTCCTACACATTTACTATAATTTTGAATGAGTTTGCAGTTATATTCAAATAAACGACTTCTTAAAAATAGCACAATCATTGTACACATCGCAAACTAACAATTAAGACCTGATAAGAATGATTTTCCGGGTAGTAAATAGCTGAATGTAAATTATTAATTAACACTCTTTGCAGTTTATAACTTCTTATTTCATATTAGTTTTAATTGGAGAAAATTAGTGTTAAATTGTATTAGGGTACAGTTATGAAACGAACTTACTTAAATATTTTTTGTGCCATCTTGTCTTGTTTTTATAGTTTCCAAAATAATAGTTACACGAAGATAATTAGTATCTAGTTCCCTGGGTGAGGTTAATTCAATTAAACGGCGTTTAAATTAGTAAACCAGTATGGCTTTCTCTGCAACTCCCTTTAAACATAGCGAGACAAAACTTTAAACGCATTGACTTGTTTAGCACATCACCATGCTGCCGGAAAATACTAGTTTTATCATGCACATCAACCTTCCTTCATTAGATAATAAATATGACTTAGCTACCTCGCGTGTGTAAGTAAGAAACACAATTGTATATTATAGCAATGAATGCACTCTTTAAATCTAATATTCTGGTAGTAATTCATAAGTGTATGACAACAGTGAATACACTACGACTTTTAACTATTGTAAATATGTTGTAGAAATTTTAACATATTTTCTTATAAATCTATAATTGATAATGTTTCGTCAGGTGTTATTTAATAATTGGTTCGTCCTCCCATATTAAGAATGATAAATAACTAGAAAAACCCTTCAATGGATGCTTAAAAGTACGTTTTCTTCCGGAAATTATAAGTTTTCTTCCTTTCGTTAACTTTAGTTTCGAAATGAGGTAAAATCAACTTCGCGTATTCGCAATACATGGACAATTTTAACGTTTGGACTAAAATGACAAGTGAATTTGTTGGTTTAGATACATCTCATAATCTCCTTAAACTAGCTAGTTGTTACAATGTACCTTTAAGATATGTCAGGATGGGTTGTGCTAGTTTTTCGGGGGTTATTGCTAGTAATAAAGTACTCGAAAATGTGTTCTCAGTTTTACTATAAAGTGAATAAATAGAATAGGAATAATACTTCACAAGAAATTTTCTACAAAAACGCATTTTTTTCAAAAACTTTCTTTATCTTCCATTATTTATATACTATTCAGAATGTCGTAGAGTACGATTTTCTATATTCAATTTGTATAATAGAAGTTTTAGAGTGTTTTTCCACGATAACATAACTCCCATGAAAACTTTACCGACAAACTGAAAACCAATTTTCAACTTGTCATTTCGTAAGGTGTCATCACACTATTTAGCATACTGTTTATTAACCAACTACAAAACGTTTAACCACTGCAGTGTCATGTGGCTGACTAAAACAAACTGCACAATTTTGTCTCTAACCACTGGCCGAGCAGTGAAAATTAACAATACTATGATGAAAAGATTTTTCTGACTACAAGCACTTGCTAAACGGTCTTCAGTTATGTCAAAAAAGATTATCAAAATACATACAATAGCATTCTACCTTTTTATTGCGTGGGTAAGCCATAATCTATAACGTAAAAGTAATACTCTTATTCGGTGTTGGGTTTTTGTATGCTGTTTTATAGTACACTCTAAAAAATTGTTTGGAAATTTATCAGACGTGCGTATAGGAGTGCTAAGGAAGTAGGTATGGTAGAATAGTTTCCCAGACATCCATGATAGCACTCCTAAACCTTTTTATAAAACAGTCAAATGTATACTGAAGATACCAGACTTGTATTGTAACAACTGTAAAAGTTTGCATATTTACAAGACGGAAGTATGGTAACTGTACCACACTGCGTCTGGGATAATAACTTCCTAAACATTCAAGGAAGTTTTTTTACAGTGTAGTTTCTAATTTCTTAAAACAAATTTTGATGTACAAAAAAACCTCGCTATCGTCAAACATGGGCGTTATAACGAAATTATTACCTTATACCTGCAACTGATAAAAATACTTTTAAAAGATTTATGTACTGTCTGGTCCTGATATATTCACAAAGAAAGATGTTTCAATACTAACGAGTAGTTTTGGAGAAACAGCATATCAAGTCATCTATAACTGTCAACATGATATTTTGTTAAGAAGAAAAGTACGTTTGAGGAAATTAGCAATTCTTTGAGTTAGATAACTTAAAGAAATTATTAATAAACATTTCAGTCCAAATAGAATAATTAAATTTCATTATTTATTACATGTTTGTAAACGGTTTCTCGGGTTTTGCGCTGTGTCCGTTCATTGTATGCTAGTTAATTTTATTTAGAGAGCTAGGCACATAATAAGCAACAACATTATGTAAATGTTTCCTGTTTTTGAAACAACAGAATGTTAGGGCATGATATACCGATGACCGTAGTGTTGTTGCTCAACTCCGGCTCCATTGAAATCTTGCTTTCTTTTATGGGATTGAAAGTGGCGTGATAAATGCCATCTCTCTCTATGTGTATGCATGCATGTGTATAATATATATAAACACACACATGCAACCGTTACAGGTAAGAAAATTAGACAGTGACTACAAAAATTTATAAGTTAAAACGGTTATGTTAATGAAGTTTTGCGTCTCTACATTTGAGTGCTGACTTGACACGTCACAATATTAATCTCCCACGTTATATACACTCATACATAAATTATATACGTAGTTGAGTTCAAAAGTTAAAACTATTTTGTAAAAACCTTTTGTGAGGGAAATTATTTGTAAGCTAAGGTGTATTGAACTACATATTTCACCCAATAAGGAATTATTTTTACAAGTTTTTAGCACTACGACGGGAATTAGACTTTCTAATGTCAATGTTTTTCTTCTGCTCTTTGTGTTATCGTTTCCTCTAGTATCTTTTTATTGAATTGTGATAATAACAAATACCACAAAAACACACCTCTGTTTTACTGTTTTAAGAAACCTACAACTCACAAATTCACTCGAAAGATTGAAATACTATGAGCCATCTGAAACGTGATATTCAAAGTGAGTAAAAATTGAACTGAGCAACTTTTGTGATGACGGAATGTTCCCTTTTTATCTAGGCGAACCTGGTTCAGTTAAAACTAATTTTGACGTACCGGTAATTGAATCCCTGACGTTTAAAGGTCAAGACGGAGATCGATAGCTAGTTGTGGGTGGGTCAAGGATGCATCAGATAATTCTGAGCTTTAAATGCCTTGCCTGGTAGCTAAACAATGAAATTAGTGCTATTTTTAAACAACCTAATATCGATATCAATGAATCATGACGTATTTACACTATAGACTATTTATTTGTACCATTTTTTTCATGTCGGAAAACGTCATGACTTTTTTATTTTTTTACCTAAAATATCATAAACGGTGTTATAATATTAGCAAAAAATGTTACTGCGGGAAAACTGTGCATTATTTTGCAAGAAGCCTACATACAGTATTCATTGTACTACATTGCACAGTCTCGAATTGTCATGTTTTATTAAATATATTTGAGTAGCTTTCCCCAATGTAAAAAAATACAGTACTTGATTTTAAACTGTGTAATACGGAAGTCGCCTATCACACGCTTCAAATGCTTTGCAGTACATTTGTAAATATATTTTTTACGAAACTATTCTGCATACGTCCATTGTGCTAATATACTAAAATGAAACACACTTCGTCAAAGTATGAAGTGTCATTGTTAATACACCATGCTTACTAAGCACATTGTTTCTAAGCCCACCAGCATTGTCAAAAGATTAAAAAATTACCTTATCAGACTGCCGTACTTCACAAGGTACTAATCGGTTGTACGTGAAACTCAGAAACATGCAATGAACTTTGCTACCGACTTTCCACCAATAAAATTGCATGGCCACCGCTTGAAGTCCCATAGTTAAAATGTATCGCCGGGGATATTGCAAGCTAGTTCAGCGTTTGATTCGGTGTGGCGATGCAGCATATTATGTGCGCTTCATGGTCGCCCTTATAGCTCCGTCGCTTCTGAGACTGTGACGCACCTGTAGGTGGCACCCTTAATGACTAAAACCAAAACAAGGGTACTCTGCGGAATCATTCTCTGAGAGAAAACTGGGAGAAAAAATATGTCTTCGAACTTTGAAGGATAACTTGGACTGAAGCCCAACGATAGAAAAGCAACGGGACGCGAAGGATGTGGGATGCAAGAACACACAGAAAATGAACAAGTCCAACTTTTGCTATATCTCTTACATACACATACCAAAAATACCTTATTTTTTTATTACTAGGTATCCCCTTCTTAAGTGAAAAGATTTTTGCGTCAATATGTTTCAGTGACTTGTGTGCACGTCTGCAGCTCTGCTTCATTGTCCGTGACTGGATGTTTATTATTTTATTCTGGTTGATACATTCAAATGAGAACCGTATTTCCGCAAAATACATGATGACAACACAAACGGCACTGGAATAAATTATTGCAGAAATATTCGCGGAATTCCGGAGACCCTACTTGTTACCTCTTTTTTTAAAGAATTTTTTTTTACAATTTGTGTACCTTTGCATAAACATTGCTAAGAGTTCTTAAATTTAGATTAATTATTGTCTGGTTACTTATTTGGACCAAAGCTTTCTCAGATGAGCATAAAATTAATTATATAGTACCTTAACGTACTTCCATGTAACTGTAATTAAATCTTTATATATAAAATTAAATACTCTACTCACTCACTCATCAACGCACAGCCCAAACCGCTGAACCTACAGACATGACATTGTAAGGGGGCTTCCCTTACGCCGCAGGCACCCACAAAGAAGGGATTTTTCGTAATTAGAAAATTAATGGTGGTGAAAAGGGGTGGAATGTGTTTTAAATTAAATAAATCCTCTATAGCGCTTAAACCCATTGAGATATCGAGGAGATTTCTGCTGTAGAATTAAGAAAAATATAATACAAATTACCTTATTTCTCCCACTTTTTCAAAATTCAAAAATTAAGGAATTGAAAAGCAGTAAAATTCGTTTCAAATCAATCCTCGATAACTCTTAAACCCGCTGAGATATTGAAGTGATTTTTCCTTCAGACTGAAGCTTACGCATATCCATAAAAAGGTTTTTTTCCAGGATTTTTTGAAATTCGACCTCAAAAGGTGCATTATAGAAATAAAAAGGGGTTTTAATTAATACTATGTATCTCTAAACCATGCTAAGATATCTAAGTGATATTTCAATAGGAATGAAGCTTACGTAAATACCAAAAATTTTATTTAATGATATTCCAAAATTCAACAATATAGGGTGTAGAAAGTTGTAAATTGTTCCATACAATCCGGTAAGTAGGCATGACCACGGATAAATAATTTAAAGAGTTGTTACTTTTTGCCGTCCTGTTAATGTGCGTATCTATTTGGACACGAGCCTGTATGAACACATTTAATTTCTCAAGAATCCTTACGATCTTGGTGATTTTGAACAGTGGTAGTAGGCTTTGGGCTCGATTTCCGTGTAAGGTCAGGCAACGGGAAAATTGCTGTCGTATTATTTATGCACATAATAGTGGCAGCTGGCAGAATATTTAGTTTTCAATTTGCAGTATGAAACTTTAAGGGTGGCTTACACTGTTAGAAAAAATTTCCGTGAAATTACGCAAAAGTACAGAAATCTTCAGACATTCAGTTTTTCTTGCTAACGGACGATTCCTGGCTGTATTGCTCGTCGCTCCGCATCTCTTCTCTTCGCGGCAAAGTGTTGGTAACCAGGAAGCAGCATTTAGCTTCTATTGTCTTAGCTTGTCGTGTCTTCCTTTCGTTTAGCACCAGTTTGCATGAACATTAACTCTAGGAGTCATAGTGATCATTAGTACCGCTTTTTTTTAAAGAAACACAGTAAAATATGCTTTAAAATTTTAGAAACATATTTCCATGAATTTATGGAAAATTACGCTCAAACATCCGTAAACTGGCAATACGGACAAATTTCCGCAAACAAAAAAATACGGAAGCCACTTCCGTAAAATTACAGTACTTTTCTGTAAATTTTTTTACGTGAATTTACGGAAATTTTTAACAGTGTACCTTTGCGGGATAGGCATCCAATGAGGGGTGATATGGGGTAAAATGTATTCTAGATATCTCATATACCTGGTAAGGTATTGTTATTCTGTGGAGATGAAAAGTCGTTAAATGTATTTTAACGATGTCCTAAATATCCCATTAAACAATAAGCTATCATTACAGTATTTCCTTCCAACTTCCAAGCAGAAAAAGCCGTGACCGGGCAGCTAGTACCATAATGTTTAAAACGCAGTTTGGCGATATCTGCATTCGGAGCTTGTTGATGAGTGGTGAAGGCTTTCCTTTGATCGCTGTAAAATATCCAGCTCTAAATGTTTTTTTCATAATATTCTTTAGGGCGTGAATACATTTTATACGTTATTTTATTTTTTGTGGCACATATTGAACAATAACATAACAGGCGCAAGTGCAAGTTAAATATTGACGCAATCACTATGAAGAACTTCAGGTTTGAGGTCAATTATTACATAAATATATACTGAACGTGTTTTGATGATAGTCTATTATTTCTGACTCATGGCTGGAGGCGACGAGCTAGATTTATATTCCACACGCTTTCCTAATCCTTGGACTTGCTAAAATATTTTATAAATACAAACATCTCCAAACCTTGTCAGCTTAGTTTAGGCTCCTGTTTATCAATTACGATTTTGCGGAAATGATAGTTATAAGACATAACACACTGGGTAAATTATTTATTGAAAAAAAAAAAATCGTTAAAATCCCAGAATTTCGGCACGTTTGCAGTAAGTTTATGCGGAGACTTACCTTGTTTCTACACCATGTATAAAAGGTTGAAGTGATTGGCCACATTTTCAAAGAAATGAATTACAGTGATGATATATACTTAAACGTTTTGAATTAAAAAGGCTGCGGGAATAAGAGTGCATATAGCCCCTTATAAAAGTTACTTATGCAAGTTGTGCCAAGTTGTAATGATTACAAAGGTGAAAAATGAAAATCTTAAATCAGCCGTATTACGTAATTTATTATAATTTTTTTTAGACATTGTATTTTTGGGCACGTATTCGAACACGAATTCCTGACTGTTTATGTGCCATCAGTTCAAAGAACAATAATATTAGAATCATTAAAAAGTACTGAAACATTTTATTTTATTTTAACGTCAATTAGAACAGGTTAGTTTTGAACAGAGTGATGAAGATATTTTATCTGGTATCTGAGAAAGATGGCTACAGTAGCTTGCAGAAACGATCGCGATTAGAATTTACTGCAAAATCGTCCTGCTTTATTAATGTTTTGCGTTCTTACTACTTACGTCTCATGTCAAGTCGCTTCTATAAAAGTTCGCGAAGTTCTAGGCGTTAAAGGGTAACCAAATCCTATTTAATGCATAAAGGGACCCCCTTACTCTAACACAATTTTGTGCGGTTACTTGGCATTGCAACTCTAAAACAGATATCAGAACTTGAAATGTAATAATCTTACTTTTCACCTGAAATAAATAAGGTTACGTTTATGCTTCAACCGGACATTGAATAATTTTGTTTATTTGAAATTTATTGTCGAAATGCATATGTAGATATTTTGATATCTGCCAGACTTAGCAGTATATGGGTACATAATTACTGAAACATACACACTTTTTAAATATGTCATTATTCTAAAATACCATATATAGATTTGTTAAATTTCGATGTAATCATGTATTGTCGAAGCGACATAGTAGGAATTGAAGATATCTTTTATACTGCCATAGAGCGATAAACAACGCTCTGATTACCTATTTAGTAGTTACGGGGCTTAAACAGGTAATATATGTCAACAATTACGCCCTCAATTGATCAACGTTTGAGTAAATACTTTCAATCAAAAGTATTCCCTTAGGAAGATGTTTTTGTAAAATCTACATATCTACATTTACTTTAAAATTTAGCTACTAACATCAATTTTTAAAATTGCAATTACTAAACATAAACGTTGGTAAGCCTTCTCAGTGTAGCAGGAAAATTTGAGTTGTCCATTTCATGTACTCGCTCAGTCCACGAATTTTTGAAAGTATGATTTCTGTGCTACGTTGTAGAGCCCAACAATACGTATGATTTGAAGTAGTAAAACAGCACAAACCCCATTCTATTCACCCTAAATAATAAGCTGAAAACTGGATACAGTTCGATATATCAAGTCCACGGCCAAAACAGTAGCTAAACTCGTTACGTCCGCCAGTAAAACAAGCTACAAAAGTCGTTAATCTTAACTAGAATTCTGTTTCAATTTGATCTACAGATTCAAAAAGAATTTTGTCCAAAATTTATTCATTCACTAAATGTTGGCAGATATAAGCTAAAATAATTCCATTTTTGTTTAGTATTATACGATAACTGGGTTTTAAATATGGGTTGTGTTGGGTGGTGAACATGTAAAAATAATACTGTAGGAAAACAAACAACCAACGTATATTGTCTTTGTTTAGCTCTTTTCGTAGTTTTTTTATGGTGGAACGGGCCGAGTATTTCAGAATAATAATAAACTCTGCTTTAAAACACAGTTTAAATTCTATCCCTGAACTACCCGATTCCGTCGCTTTGTTGTACCAAACTCGTTGAGTCCATGTTACAGTTACAAAACCATTAAGTACAACACATTATAGTTATTTCTTACAAATCTGCTGTTGTGCGATTTTACAGTTATAACAATACAACGTACAGAATTTAACGGATATGTGTTAATTTTTCGACCTTATACTTACTTAGGATATAAATTGGACGTTTTTCCTTCTTTCTTGCTTAATGGCTTAACATAGTTTGGAAATGGACGACTCGTTTAAGAAATCTGACATACACACACACACACACACACATATATATATATATATATATATATATATATATATATATATATATATATATGTGTGTGTGTGTGTGTGTATATATATATATGTGTGTGTATATATATATATATATATATATATATATATATATATATGTGTGTGTGTATATATATATATATATATATATATATATTATATATATGTGTGTGTATATATATTATATATATATATATATATATATATATATATATATATATATATATATATATATATATATATATATACACACACATTTGTTTGAAAGGTTTGGCTTGAAAGTTGTTCCATTGACAATTTATTTTACCATTTAACTTTCGTGCTACGTAAGCAGAGTCGTAGACTGAATGTGTTTTATGTTTGCTGTGAGTGAAGTGTAGGTGGTGTGTGCACTACAGGAGGAGACAGGACCGGAGGTGCTGGGCTGCTAAGGGCACTGCTGCACGCCCCCAGCTGCCTCACAGACGTCAGCGACATGCGCAAGCACGGCATATGTCCTGGGTTACAATCCGCCAAGATGTTGTCAGTGGCCCTCGCTACCTTCGTGCTGGGCGGCGTGCTCTTCTATACAGGTACACCTATCACACTAGACGTATGTAAGCGACATGGCCTGCTTATTATATACAGACTTGTTCTCTCTACGGCTCGTCATTCTATCACATGTTTCTATATACTGAAATGTTAACAAGCTTAATTTATAAATGTGTCGACAAATTGGCGCTTAAGTTACGTCACATTTTAAAATGAAAATCCACCACGTGTTACCGCCTTCCGGCTGGGTCATACTTTGTATGAGAGAAGGCCGGGGTGAAGGTTGGGCCGGCTGCTCGACTAATGAGACACGCCTGCCACCCTCCGGCCCGAAGAATGGATAAGGTGAGGTGAAGAGTGTGGAGCAGCGACGGAATGTGGGAGGCAGGGTAAACGGGAGATCCCCGAGAAAACTCACCGGCTAACGGCAACGTCCGAATAGTTTCCCGCATGCGAAAAGATCCAGGCTCTCTCCACCGGGATCGAACCCGGGCAGTTGTAGTGGGTGACCTGAGGTCTGGCCCCTCGACCACCGCGGCCGCCCAAGTTACGTCAAGTTTACAATTTCTGAATACGTAATTGAGATACAAGAGAATGGCAGTATATTTGGGTAAACAAGTGGTTGTATTCTAATAGGTACTAATGAGTATACGTAAGTAAGTATGTTATACTGAGTAGAAGATGATGAAATATATGTGCGTGTGTATATCTGTAGCTGATAACTCATAGCTAGGGCTTAGTGTGAGGCATAGTGTGAGGTTAAGAGTGTTACCAGCCTTACTATCCTTATGAACACGTTACATGAAAGTGCATACATTGTATCCGTAATTAGAAACATACTTAAAGAAGAATATATATAAAACTGTTTTAATGATAAACGAAATAGGTGTTATTCCCCTACACAGAAAACTAAAATCAAATACAACTACCTCCTTACACAATGTAATTCTTGCTCGTACAAACATCTTAAACTCCTGGGTTCTTGTAGTAGGTAACACATATATACGATGGTTAATTTTTGCACCGGGCTATAGCTCAAAATTTTAGGTAGAGTCGTTTGGGGCTCCTAGCCCATACCTCTCTATGGGGAATTTTTAATCATAATACGTTTGTGGAAACTTGTGACGTTTTCAGTGTTAATATGGCGGTCTAATCTAGATGTGAGTAAAGATAGTTCACTTCAGGAAAAATTAAAATTCACGCTTTACTCCAAATTAAAGTTCAAAGATAACTCATATAAAATCTGAATTACGGCTGTTATTCATTAAGGAATGAGGAAAGATTCTACGGGCGCAGTTCATAGTTAATAGCACAAAACGTCTTACCGAATCTGGCATCGCCGTGGGCTTGATGTTCACTCAACAATCTAAATTAATTTTCTAACGAAATGCCTCTTCTAAAGCCGGCAAACTATTTAAATGTTGTGTCAAATCCTTATCGCTTCTCCCAGAGCGATCTAGTTTTAGGATGGCGGTAGATTATTCATCTGGTCCCAATCTTCATGGGGAAGATCTACCGCGACCATCTCCCATCAAAGGAGACCAAATCAGCAGGGCCTATTCTCCCCAAAATGTTCAACATTGCGAATCTGGATATACATTCCAGAAATGTGTGATGACTGGGTGCACGTAGAGAATGCAGTTCCCGGAACATGCATTTCTATGTACCCAAGAACTTAATTTAAAAAATAAAATTATGGAGTGAGGTAGCGAAAATTAATTAAAATAAAAACAAAAATTTAAAATACTGAATTTAAACAATACTTTCCAGGTGAGTTTAAAATATGAAATAATTATATAGATATTATTTTTAATGTCCGAAAAAGTAAAAAAATATTACAATTCGCTCCATGAGAATAATAAATACAAAATAAATATCCTGGAATTCCATTACATTATAAAAAGTATCTCGAATCCACGTGACTTGAAGTACGTTTCTGTACTCCCTGAGAGCCGTAACAATAACAGCGAAAAGCTACGTTATGACTCTACAACTGGTAGTTGGTGTGTTATTGCGCGTAAGCATTCGACACTTACGCCATCCATACGGTTTATTTAACTTAACCTACATTCCTTTCGCAGCAAAGTTCAAATAAAAAGTCCATCCGTCTTGTCAACGTGAAGTCCCTGTGATTTATTCCATAATTTGTATTTCTCTTCTTTTCTCTTCAATCAAAATACATTTTCCATCTAAGTTTTACCGTACCTTACCTTTCCAATTTTATCAACACAATAGAAGTATAAAATCAATAAGTTTTCTTTAATAATATTTTCTCCTCTTGTCAAAACAGGAAAAGTACAAAATATTTTTATTTCTTCCGTAACTTTACTTCTTGCTCCAGTTAAAATACTCGAAAAGCATAATCTGCCTCATGTGTTTGGAGCTGAAGATTAAATGTCACCTCATTAAATTTATTAATCCCTTCTCTTCTGCTTATTGCAAAATTGAAGTACACAAACATTTTGAAAATACAAGACACTAGCTTTTACTTAACTGGTTCTTTTAGAGAGTTCCTTAATTCTATCAACTGAGCGTATACGCGGATAAACCGTACTTAGTATATCTACACAACTGTTATTGTTCTAAGTCACAAATTAAGTCTGCAACCATTAACAATTAAAATTATTAACTGTTAATTGTTTTTTCATATCAAAAATGATCATTTTTTCCTCCTAAATATGTTACGCACTTAACACGAAGGAATAAACAATGCAGTAACTTGATAAATATATTTTAGTTTCAAATAGTAATAAAATACGTAAAGAATAATTTCATTCGCTATAAATAGAAAGACAATTTGAAATCTACAATTGTTTTCGGCCACACTAAATTATTGTTGGGCCACAGAATAAGATAGATGCCACGCTGTGTTAAGGACATTCGTACTCCTGGTATAGATAGACACTTGAAGTATCGACGGCCCTCAGACCTAAGTACGCTCTCAATACCTGAGGTTAGATAAGGGTTGTCACTTCTTCCCAACCACTCGACCAAACTGCGAACAGGCACAAAGAAACACAGTTCATTAGAAGTTTTCGAGTAGCAGAATACGTTATCTTGACCTATTTCTATCTTCATAGCAGAATTTGTAATCTAAAACCAATGTGCAAATGAAAAGTTATTAGAATCATTGTTGAGTAGCTGCGATACACAAAAATACACTGTTGTTACAGCAAACTGGTGTTAAAGGCGGTTAACTACTTTGCACCTGAAATTCCCTTCCTAAAATGTAGGTTTATATTAAAGAAACCAAAAGGCTTGTCCCAAACCTGCTTACCTACGAAATGAAAACGTGTTTATTACAATGAAAGGATGTTGGTATCAAAATTAACCACATTAAAAAGAAACGTTTTGCTATTACATATTCTTTAAACGAAGAAATATAAACCTAAGGACATTTTTCAAAATAAAACTACAAATTGTTGGTATGTAATGTATATATCTTATAACATAATGTTTGACGTATTAAGATAACTATTTACGTCTTATTTCTAACCTATACAGGATGTCCTGAAACGGCAGGATACTAAGCACACCACGCGAATCGTGGGCGAAATTGGAGACGAAAATGTAAGTGGCAAAATGTTGTACGACAACTTTCGTCATACACAATGTGGCATTCCTGTACATAGCTAGGAGTTAGCCCTCTCTTGCGCTCAACACCTATCATACTACTACTGTTGGGCGCAGGTTCGAATCCCGGCCAGTTCAACTGTTTTATTTATTTTTTTTTATAACTTTTAGTTAATGTTATGAGAATACCAGGGCATTAAGAAACAAGTATTATGCAGTCATTTATTACTGTACAATTAAGTGATTTACTAGGCCGTCATCGCAAATTGACGTAGATTTTCTGCAACATCGCGCTGAAAGCATGTTACACGCGTGATAGGACAGCAGTAAGTGTACTGGTAGGACATTAATGTTTGTCAGATTCCCGTTACCAATGTGGACATTTATACTGGTATCAAAATTAAGTGATACAACGCACTTTTCAAATTTAATACGCAGATGAATTTTAAAGCTTAAATGATAACTGATATGGAAAATCCTCGCATACTATTCAGTGAATCCACAAGCAAGCTAGAATAATGTGAATTTATTGTGTTATAAACTTAAGCTACAAGTAAAACTTATTTGGAAAACCCCTGTCACAACATTTTACTGTACGTAATGACTTTCGCGTGAGATTTTACAACTATCATACATGTTATTAATTAATAAGGCAGAATGCAACATGAAGTATTACTTTATAAGAGTTAGATGGCGATAGAATGTCATAACCTACAATCAACAAGCATTCGATGGCCATTTACCATTGATTAAATACGTAGAACCACGAGTTTTAGTCTGCCATTATTATCAATTATGTGCCTGTACGATAGTTGTGTAATCTGAAACTATAGCCAATATAGTACGTTTTTGTCACAGGTTTCTTGCGAATTGGTTTTACTTAAATCTGTGTGCTGAAACAAAGTAAAAACTGTATTGTTTTTGCTAACTTGTGAATTTATTGAAAGTTGTTATGATTTTATATGTCAGCTATTATTTGAACTTATATAAAAAAGGGCACTACTGCAACAGTGGCAACATTGGTACCAATATTATCAGCAGAACCTACGTAACAACAGCGTTTCTTAATTACTTAAATTGAAATACGCCAAAGAACTGAAGGAGTGGGGATGAGAGTTACTGATGGCTCTTTAGGCGGCCACCAGGCCAGCTCTTGAACTGCGTGCCGCGTATTCAAAGTTACGTTTTTACTCAGAGACCAGTAAATATGTGATCAATGCTTATCTACAAAAAAAATCTTAGATTACTTGTGAATGTGGCACATTGGTAATTTTAAAGCCCTCAACTTAGAAAAAACCTGTTTTTTAGGGGAGTTGTTTCTCAAGATAGATGCAACAGATACGTTCAAAATTTAGGTGTACGGTAAAATCGGTCTTTGCTACCGATGTATGAAATTATACGGTTGCCGCTTAAAGTGCCACAGTAAAACATTACAGCAGGAAAACTACACGCGCGTTTACGACTTTGGGCACGGAGGCGATATCACAATACGTGTGTCGGCCTGCGTTTCTCGTAGCACCTTATTGTCGTCTCACACACACAAATATACCCTTAACTAGGCGGCCGCCTTAACAGCGAAGCCGTGACGCAGACGCGGGGTGACAGAAGGCGGATACGGAGCAGCGCCTGCATTAAAGCGGGAAATGGGAGAACCCAAATAACACTAACCTACCAATGGCATATTCCATTTACGATCCTCTCATGCCAAAATCCCAGTAACCCCAACCGCCATTCGACTGCCACTGCCCCATTTTACATACGTAAAAAAGGGAAGAACTTGGCGTTCTGGTATAGTTCCTGATACTTCGCATCGAAAGCATGCTACACATGTTTCCGGTAGGACAATAGTTGTGTTAGCTGTGTACATTGGATACAATTTGCCACGCAGTATGGAGTACATTTGGGATGAGTATGCAGATATGTATCTGCTATTTGGTGAGTGTCGATGTGTGGCCTACAGGGTTGCACGTGTGTACGCAGAATACTATCAACATCGGCGTCAGCCATACCCCAATGTTTTTGTACGCCTGGACCATTGTTCCAGAGAAACAGGAATATTAGCTCCCCACAGGCATGATACTGGACGAAATCGCTTTTTCAGGACACCGGTGAAGGTTCAACGTGTTATGCAGGACGTGTATATTGATCCTCGAACATCAGTCCGTAACATTGCGCGACGAACAGGATTGTCTTGTTCAACTGTGCATAACGTTTTACAGGGGGAAGACCTGCATCCTTTCTACTTCCCAAGGGTACAACCGTTAAGACCAGAGGATCACCAACTGAGACTTGACTATTGCACGTGGCTTTTGCCACAGCATCAACAGGACCCACATTTTACTTCATCAGTACTGTGGAGTCACGAAGAAACTTTCATAAATGAAGGCGTGTTAAATATCCACAAAGCCCATTACTGGGCTCTTGCGAACCCTCATTGCTATCGTGGACGGGCCTTCCAACAACGCTGGTCAGTAAACGTGTGAGCTGGTATTTTAGGAAATCGCATCATATGACCGTATTTACTACCTGGCAGACTAAATGCTCACACGTACCTTACGTTCCTGCATGATGTGATGTACTTCCAGAAATCATGGAAGAGGTTCCACTTCAATTACGTCAACGGATGTGGTTTCATCACGACGGGGCACCGGCACATCAAGGGCGGGCTGTGAACCAGTATTTGAATGCCACGTGGCCTGACAGTTGGATTGGCCGTGACGGACCCATGAGATATCCAGCAAGTTCCCCGGATTTGAATCCCCTCAACTTTTTTCTATGGGGCCATATGAAGTCCGTAGTGTGTGAAGACAACCAACCTGAAGACGTTTCAGTTAACAGGCCGCATACAAGCTGGTGTTCTTGCAGTTACCCAGGAAATGCTGCTGAACGTTCAGCCTTGAAATGTGTATTGCAGCTTATGGAGCCAACTTTAAGCAGTTGCTCTAGAATTGCTACATACTATGTATCTGCACAAGTACATTATTTGGTTTTCGTTACCTGTTATTCTTGTCATAAATTCTTGCTTACTTACATACAAAAATGTGTGTCTTAGCTGTCAATTTATCACTTTTAGTTGACACCAATTAAAATTGACCACATTTATAAAAAGAACGTGACAAACTAACTGCTTTCCCACACGTGTAACATGTCTTCAGACAACTTACAGTTGACGATGAAGGGCTGACCAAACAATTAATCTAATTATGATAAATTACTGTAGAATACTTGGTTTGACGCTCTGGCATTCGGGTACCATCTACTACTACTGGTTATGCTTAATGTTGCATTATGCCTTCTTTATTAAATAATAGCATGTATCTTACGATACTTGTAGCGTAATATCACGCGAAAGTCTACAGTAAAACGTTTGTGACAGGGGTTTTCCAAATAAGTTTTACTTGTAGCTTAAGATTATAACACAATAAAATCTCATTATTCTAGCTTACTTGTGGATTCACTGAATAGTACGCAAGGATTTTCCATATCAGTTATCATTTAACCTTAATATAATATCTGCGTATTAAATTTGAAAAGGGCATTGTATCACTTTATCTTTATACCAATACAAATGTACACATTGGTAACGGGAATCTGACAAACATTATTGTTCTACCAGTACACTTACTGCTGTACTCTCACGCGTCTAACATGCTTTCAGTGTGATTTTGCAGAAAAATCTACGTCAATTTGCGATGTCGGCCTTGTAAAACACTTAATTTTGCAGTAATAAATGACCGTACAACTCTTGTTTCTTAGTGCCCTGGTATTCTTATAACATAAACTAAAACTTATAATAAAAAAACAGTTGAACTGGCCGGGATTCGAACCTACGCCCAGCTGTAGTAGTATAATAGCTGTTGAGTGCAAGAGAGGACTAAATTCTAGCTACGTGCAGGGTTGTCACATCTTACAACATTTTGACACTTACATTTACGTCTCCAATTTCGCCCAGGATTTGCGTGGTGTGCTTACTATCCTGCCGTTTCTGGACAGCCTGTATAGTATAACTTAAATCCAGGCACTTAAGTAAATTAAAATTAACACACTTGAATCACAGGCTGCATTTTCCTGAGAGCACAGCGTATATATGTATAAATGAATAATTATATGCGGAAGTAGCGATTTTTACCTACATGCCAGGTGTTCTAATACTGCCACAGCAACTGGTGAGTAAATTTTTCTGCAGCTTACAACAAGAGAAAAGTATTTTATCTATATGATGTAATCCTCGAATATACGACAGGAATTGTTCACAAAACCTAACGGTAAAGTAATTTTCTGTACTGTGAGGGTGGCCACTCCTACAATTTTTACGAAAGTGGAAGGTTTGAAGGCTGAATTTTTTACAGGTTAAGGATTTCAGTAACACCTAACATTATCTAGATGATTCTAATTTAACTCCTAACTGTTTATGGTATTTTGACCGAATACTATATTTTAAGTCTATTTTGAAGGCTTCGTACCTCACTTAATACTAACTTGTCTCTCATATGTCGGCTACTTTTACATGATTGTTGCGAGGAATCACCCTCCGGAGTTTGGGTTGTTAATTTACTTACACACACACACACACACACACACACACACACACATATATATATATATATATGGCTCCACTTTTCGAAAGATAGCACGGAATTTATAAACAAATGTTTCGATATATTTCGTAAACTCTTAGACCAAATGTACACATTCTTTTTGTCTTGACAGGCATACAAGCTTTAATTTAAGTTGGCTTTATTGTTGTCGTTTCACCATTTCGGAAATTAGTTGCGGAACAAACGCATATTTTTTAAACGTATTTAAAGTATTGCAACACTATAGGTAACAGAAAAGTTTGTATTTTATTTTACCTTTATAGCTTTTATTTTAATAGATTGTTTTGTAGTTTTTGAAGATTGAAGGATATGAATAAATACATTTTTGTAATATTTTGAGAATCGTTGGATTGAATACAAGAAAAATTTATATGAATGTAAGAAAATTTTATATTTTAACAAATTAATGTACAAAATTGAATTTAATAATGTTTAATGGTTGTGTGTCAGTTATTTAAAAATAAAAAAGTACAATAATAATAACAGATAAATATTTCATCTTACATTTCTGGAAATTACCATACCGACTATAAATACAATTTTATACCTCAAAAGTTTCCATACTTTGGGTTAATTTGTACAAAAATTAGGGAAAGTGGCTTAATTAGTTACACTGATAACATAATATATCTTATTTCTAACGCCGACGAAAAGGGTATCAGCTGATAAAAGCAACTACTATTCCAAATATTTGCAGTGTTGATTCATCCTTCAATATATAAACGAGAATGCGGTAAATTGGAATTAAGTTTTCTTAGAGCAAATAATTGTGTTCGAATATTGTAAATGTATAAAACTTGCTGGTGATTAATATTTATTTATCATTACCAAATATGTCTCTAGCGATGATTTTTCTAACTAAATTGCGGATTCTTATATATAAACGACAAAAATGTTAATTGTATAACATTACTAGTCATTACATTTTTAATTAACTTCTCGCGATGTTTTTGGTCGTGTGCTATATTTACTAGTATCATATGCCACGCACTTTTGCTTTTCGTATGTACGATTACGTAAATGATGAAAAACTGTACATTGTAACTGTTAACTTAAGTAGCTAAAGTAAACACTTAATAATATACTTAATACGTACAAGAAGAAGTAAGTAACTACAATACGTAAATTTAACCGCATTGAACTGAAATAAACTGTAAACTAAAACATTTCATAAATTCAAGAAGGCATATAATAACAATTTGTTGAATTTCACTTACACAACAACGAAACTATTCTTCACAGTACGTCAGTTTATATTATTTAGAACTGATATAGGCACATTCAAAACTATTAAATATTGTTTGTCTGTAAATCGTAAGACGTACGTACATATAGCTGAATGTATAATCTCTTTATCTGGTTTATTAATTTCAAATGCAAAATATGTTTTTTCCTAAGTTTTTTTGGTTGCTAGGCAACAGTAGCGCATAAAGAAAGGTTTGCACTACAAGTGAAATAGTTCTGTGAAGGAGCGATACGTGACAGCGACACGAATACAATTTCAGATTCCTAACAAACATGACATCCTTGGATTCAACACAATCAGTTTTGGGCAGTTAAAGTAATATTATTAAGTAACTTAAATAAATGTTAAGTAATGTACACTTAACTGTCAAAGAGTAGGAAGACAGGAGGGAGGGAGGTCTGCGCAGGAAGTGAACATCTATAGTAAGAGCCTTCTTTTAGTCGCTAACTGGCGTATAAATGAGAACTTTCTCAAAAGGTGGCAGCACTTTGTGGTTATGATACATGCTGCCACCTCGTGAGCGACTGAATAACTATTATCAACTATATGTACACAGTCAGAATATTAACATTTCCTACTATCCAATAAGGATTTCGATTCTCGTAGTTACAGCGAATTTGTTACGTAAGGTCACGAAGCAATGAATAATTTTTATTATTCTTCTCTTGCGAGAAAAATAGCATTAGAGATATCTGCAGAAATTAAGATGGGTATAGTCATGAATTAAATTTCTTGAACGACATTATTTACACAAGTCGAACAGTTCGCTAATATACTTAAGTCTGTCGGAACACTGGACACGGTTCGTCTGCTTGGGCAGGAAATTCGGCAGATAAGCGTTTATTACGAAGTCACTCAACACACGTGATGGTATTAAAAGAACGTCATGTGTGTAGTACCATTTAAGGACCTCCAATAATCTTAAAAGCATTATTTCGCCCAGTCAAAAATAATTAAAATTAATTTTATTTTGGTACATTTTATACGTGTACATCCTAATACAGAATATGTATATGGTTATGTGCCTTGCAGCCCAGATTCATCTTTAATGTCACGACATAAAATTATTTGAACAATGTGCCTTAGAAGCACGCTGTTTCTGAGAAGACAATCCCTGGTTTGCTCCTAGAGGCGATGATGAGGCGAGATACGATGCTCAAATCGCCCTTAGAGGTCCCGCACTCCTAGGCATCGGACACATTAACCTCCATCCAGAATTATGTCTATGCATTTGACGGTTATATGTAAATAAAATATTTACTGCAGCTAACGTTTTACAACGTGTATTGACATTTTCTTATTATAGCACTCTAAATAATATTAACAGAACTTTTTAAATGAGGATGTAACAATTTCATTTATTTAGTTTGTAGAAATTGCTGAAAGGTAGTAAGAAATATATTGTTTATAAACGTCTAGTAATTAGAACGGATTAAAAATGCGAATAATTTGCTAAACACGTAACACGTGGTTAGATTTTTTTTGAAACCAATGGAACGCCGCTTAAAAAAAATCTTGTAAACATAGTACGTTTTTGCACTAACCTTTTCAACTGTCTCCCGCCTGCTGTTCTGCAACCGGGAACACGTCAAAGTGACTTTGGTTGTTTACATACAGGCGAGTCCTTCCCGTGCCAGCTTACCTGTATATAAATTAGATAAAATTTTATGTGTACATTTTACGTGGAAAACCTTAGCACATTGCTATCGTAATTTCATGAAGTTTAAAAGTTTGTTGACGTTACAAATGTCATCTGAACCTTTTTTCTGAGCTGCAGAAAACTTCATCAAAATTATTTGGACTGGTTACAGTATTTTATACATAACGTTGAAAATTGTGTAAAGTATTTTTGTCTTGAGTTCTTAAATGCACATAAAATACATACTGAGAATTTTAATTTACTACCTATTTTAATTTAGAAAAATCTACAATATATCTTTGTGTCCAAATTTTGCTTTCAGTTACAAACAAGAACGAACAACCACGACTGATTACAAGAACGATCAACCCAGTTCAAGAAAGTGTGGACTTTCGACGAGAGATCGCAGCACAGGTTTCAGATATCGCACGAGAGTTAAGTGGTAGGTGCTGCACTCTTGCGGGCATTACATCAACTGTAATATTTTAACAAGATATATTTAATTATGTAGTATATCCAGCTCTGTTACTTTGAAATATAAAATATATTATGTGAAACCAGTTAATAAGACGTTAAATTTAGTGATATGGTAATTTCCCCAACTACTAAAAATTTAAATTTTTTCGAATACTTTATCTTTTCTAAATATAACAGTGAATATCGAGGTCTGTCTGCAGCATTTTGGGCCTACGTTCCTACATCGTAGATCCGATCGCAACGAAAATCCGATGAGTTGTATACGTCTACGAAGGTTTCTGAATACACATACTCACACACATACATTCATATATATATATATATATATATATATATATATATATATATATATATATATATATATATTTTTTGTATATATATATATATATATATATATATATATATATATATATATATATATATATATATATATATATCGATGGCTTAAAGCTGTAAAATAATAATTCATATTGTTCTAACTACCTGTTACAAATATACTATATGTAATATTTTTCCCCATGGTTTCATTTAAATATACATTATAAGCAAGTTACTTCTGCTAGGAAGTTAAAGCTTTTTTTAGTAAACATTAAATAGACGATTTGCATGGACATACAATCCGTTTGCTTTAAGCCATCGACGATATATATATATATATATATATATATATATATATATATATATATCTTATGTAAGATTTAAGAACATAAACGCTGTATGTGTGTGTGTATATATATATATATATATATATATATATATATATATATATATATATACACATGCCGTAAGCAGGGCTGACTTCGAACACGTGGGGTGACTATGAGAGAAGGGAGAATAAATAAATATGTATATATATATATATATTGTTAGTCCTGAATAAATAAATTTACATGAATTTATTTGCAATAAATTCCGAAAAATAAACATCCACGTGGTATTTAATTAATATTTACTCGCTATTGACAATTATATAAAATATAATAAAAGGGTCTCTATCTAAGTTACCAAACATATCCAAAGTAACCCAGCTTAAGATATATATATATATATATATATATATATATATATATATATACATATATATATATACATATATATATATACATATATATATGTATAGAAAGTGATGTAGTTAGAGAGACAGAGAGAGAGAGAGAGAGAGAGAGGGACAGAGTGAGGGGACTGGCAAAATGGAGCATGGGAGCAGAACGGGTTACTCAAAAAAATTTGTAAAAATATATTATTTTTCTGAATGTTTCTAATACATTCATTAATGAAAAAATTTGTAGGAAGGTATTATTTTTCATTATGTTTCTAAAACGTTCATCAATGATCCTTAAAGTAATTTCTCACAATTTAAGTTTTAAAAAAAATGTTGTTCCGAACAATGTTTCTAGAAAATTAAATAATGTATCATAAGTCATCACTATTAATATTATTATCATTATAAATACTATCATATGCATGAAGTTTGAGATTATGAAATAATTGTTATTAAAAAAATCAGTTAACGGTTATTTTTAAAATACCATTGCATTTAATTGAAAGCCACGGGAACGAAAGTGCGTGCAACACGTAGTCCTTATACAATGATGAAAATATATTTTTCGGTTAGTTGGTATTTGGTATTTCGAATACTGAACTTAACACATCTGTGTAAATATGCACATACACGAGAAGCTCTAAAATTGTTACTTTAGTTGTCATACCTGAATAAATTTTAATTTTTTTTTTCTAATTCGCATATGAAAACCCTTAGTAAAAATGTTACTATACTTTTTGCTGGCTCTTGTCAGTTATCTATCGCTTATGTTTATATTTATTTTATTTCTGTCATATTGTGACACGAATACTCCTTACGGGCATTGGACCTGTAAAAATTCAAAATTTTATATTTGTGACAAACACTGTTCAACTTTTGCACATCAGATAGCATGTCATTTCCCCAAATAAAAAAAAATTTAGGCCATATAGTTTTTGCATAATGACTCATCAAAGTCTCAAAATAGCCATTGCGGTGTAGCCAAAATAAAAAAAAAGTACTTAACGAATAAATTCAAAATTACAGGAACTGAAAGTTAGTGTATCAATGCATTTTACAAAATGGTTGACAAAAGTTAGTTTTGAAAACTTCAGTAGTAGCCTAAAGTCAAAGTTATGCAAACATTTACTAATTTTCATCAATTTTTTTAAAATATAAAAAGTTATCGGTTTGTGTTCGCAAAAGTGTCTTGAAGTAGCGCACAACATTAAGAATCAATATGAATTATCTTGTTTCTGCAAATTAATTATTTTTTATTATTTTGGCTACACCGCAACTGCCATTTTGTGACTTTGATAGGTCATAATGCAAAAACTATGGGACCCAATTTTTTTTATTTGGGGAAATGATATGTTATCTGATGTGTAAAAGTTGAACAGTGGTAGGCACAAATATAAAATTTTGAATTTTTACGGGTCCAACGTCCTTAATAAACTTCTTAAGGTACTCCAGGTGTCTACTGATGTTTAGGATAAGTCTCAAATTTTGCTTCGGTAGGTGAATATTTTCACTGAAGTCATTCAAGCAATAACCAGAGTGAAGTATTCAAGCGTTCTTTAAGAAAAGAAACCGATTTCTTAATCGAATCATAATTATACCTGCCCGGAAGCGTTTTTATCTAACGAAACAAGTCAAGTGTCGCGAGAAAATATAGACAGTAGTCTTAAAACCAAACTGATGTGAAAGTGAACGCGCTGTGTTCGTAATATCTAGTAAATAAGTACGAGACGAATATTATATAAATTTAAGTTAAATATGTTTAAACAATTGAGACGATATTTCACAAAATACAAAATAAATAATTCCCACTATCATAAAAACATAAATTTCTTGCATGATTTTAGACATAACAGAGTAATCATTAAATTTTGGTCACATGGCAAGGCAAACTTGTATTAATCCAGCAGGTAAATATATCCAAACGCTTGAAACAAACCAAAATTACTGTTTTGCTTGCTTATTTTATACTGTATTTTGCACCGTATAAAATTTTTGACTACAAACAAGGATTCTGTAAAATGTTAAAATACCTGTAACGTTAAATTTTTGGTAACTCAAAGTGATTTATGATTAATAGATAAAATATTAAACAAGTGAGTTGCGATACAATCTTAAGAGAAAGAGGACAACAGTTGTGCGTTTGCGGTCAAATTACATAATATTGTCTTCAGTTTTATGTTTTATTCGCCAGTTAACGGGTAGGTTTTTAAGACTTAATGGAACCATTGGTATATAATATACCATCACTAGAGATGATGGTTTATCGCGGGAAAACTTGACTATTTGCTAGACTTCAACATACGCTCAGCTTATGAAAAGATAACTGGCTTTCGCTTGTACGTGGAGCTGTTGCCCCAATTTGACTAAGCCGATAAGAATCCCGCTGTTGTAATATTTGATGCCTGTTATTGGTCTGCAGACAGCTACGGTGTGTCAGTGGTTTCAAGGCTATGTTGGTGCAAAAAATTTTCGCGATATACCATCATCTCTAACTATCACTGATTACTAGAGACCTGAAAAATTCGCGTTTTCTTTTAGGCGCTAGCTATAATTCCAGCAACTATAGATCTGTATCAAGTTCACAATTGGCCGTTGACTTCCTCGACACTTTCTGGAAGTAGCTGAGCAGATAATACAACTGTAACTCAACACAAGCACATTTCACGGCCAGCGAGCAGCTAATAAACAGCTGCTATCACATTCAGTACACATATATTCTTGGAGGCTAGCCTACAGCTCAGTGAACCTGCAGATTTTTCCGGTCTCGACTGATCACTTATACTTTACCTCGAATAATTACTGGTCTCTATAGCGGGTAATTAACACATCATTATCACTTTAGTTGGTTAAAGGATCACGTTGTAAATGTCGAAGCAGCAAGGGAATGTTTTATACACATTTTCCAAAATAGTTCGAAAATATCTTATTAACATTTTTGACAATATTAGACAAATGTTTAAATTGCCAAAAATGTTTTGCAACGTTTATGTAACTTTTAAAAACTATTTTTTTAAATATATACGAAACATTTTCCAAATATTGTGAAGTCATTTGAGAAATCACTGTAAAATATTTCCACAACATTTTGCAGGCATTAAGAAAAACACAGTAAAAATATCAAAAACCAGAAATTTTAAGTGCCACAACCGCATTAATTGAAAAATGTTTTGCAACGTTTACGTAATGTTTAAGAAACATTTTGCATCCATTATGTTTTAATTTTAACAATGACTACAAAATATTATCAAAATATTTTGGTGTTATATAAATATAGACTAAATTTTACAAAAATATTTTGCAAACATTTTTAAAACTTTTTTTTTAATATACTCGGAACGTTCTACAATCATGTTAAAATCAAAAATTAAACATTTAAAACTATTTTTCATGAATTTTAAAAATGACTGCAAAATATTTTACACAAATTTAAAGTGACGTTTATAAAAATTACCTCAAAAATTTTTGTATGTATTTTATAGTTTTTATAATTACTGCAGAATACATTTCAAAATATATTGCAAACACAATTGTAAATGATCATTAATTATAAACAAAACTTCGGGTGAATTGATACATCAAGCTTCCAGAAACGTGTCAAATGCTGCTGAGGAAATGATTATCAACATCACAAAGATAATTTCCTAATAGCCTTTAGCGTACCATTTTTTTCTTCAAAAAAGTGTGAACAATTAATTAGTTAAATAGCAGATTTCAGATTGTACATGTTTTGCCAATGACACAAAACACAGAAAAAATGTAATCTGAAAAATTTTAATATATGTACTACAATATTTTTAACAGTTCAAACATATGTACGAGATATCGTGGCAATGTGCGATTAGTTTGAGGAAGAAAAATTCAGAGTAACAGTGCAAACACACAAGTCAAACATAGCTGATAACTCGAGAAAAGTATATCAGTAGGTACTTAAAAACAGTTCTTACCTTCCTTGGAGATACATAACTGAATTTTTTAAATAGTTTCATTTAAAAAAGAACAGTTGTTAGGTTTGTTAATAACATGCATTTTTTGTGTTTACAGAATCCGGTTTTGTTTCGGTCGTTTTTGCAAAATGATAGAACACATACAGAAAATATTAAATTTAAACTGTATCTATAAAGTTTCAAAGTATTCCTAGTTGCCCAAAAACACATTACACCTCTACAGTAAATATTATTTAGAAGTAATGGATCAGTTAAAAATAACATTTTACAAGTTAGTACAAAACAGTATACAAAGCCAAAATTAATTGTTTATCACCTATAAAAAATGTGTGTATGTGTGTTTAAATACATATATAATCAGACTAAAATACTTTCAACATGTTTTGGATACAATGGTTTTCACAATATATTCCCAAAATATTTCGAGTAGAATTTTTGTTAAAAATTCCCACGTTATTTTATAATAATATTCTTTCAGCAATATTATTACAATATCGTGAACCAATTCCTTTTATTGAAATATTACTAACATTAATAATTAAGTAATATTGTTTCATACATATTGTTTTTAATTTTTTAAAAATTATTTCATAGAATAGCATCAATTGAAAATAATTTTACTAATATTTATACCATATTTATTATAAAACATTACCTGAGCAATGCTGTTAGATTTCAAAAAATATTTTTTAAACATTTCCTTGCTTATAGAGTGAGAGGTAATGTTCTAATTGGAAATTTGTACAAATTCTTATAGAAGTACATCCTTTTGACAAGACATAATGATACCTACTTGCGCGCTGCGCAGATAAGTAAGAGTTTATGTAGCAAGACAAGTCAGAACCAGACGCTTCGAAACAGACAAATGACACACACACACCCGAAACTGTACCTTAGAAATTATGAAAACTTAACCACGCGATTAGTGTACACAAAAGGAATCAGAGTATGCAGTCTAGAATATGGCAGGAAAGACAAGTGAAATGAAGCAGTCACGTGCACGTGATCATCAAAAATGACGACACTGGTATAACGAACAAAACAGGTTGAGGTCCAAGAGCCTTGAGGAGGAAACATAGCATATGTTTTCAATAAAAGCACCACGCTGCTCGCTAATTTATCTGCCCACCCAGAAACTTTGCGCTCGCGAAACTTATTCAAGCGTTACTAATCGTTAAGAAGCGGTAAAGCTGCTGCGAAGTCAACTTTCTCTCTTCTCAGTGGTTTGAATAATTATAACTACAAACCATCGAAGAGCACATGGTTTTTGTGACATGTTTTCAAAGTTTTTGTAAAATTATGTGACCAGATAGCAGGTAAAGCTTGAACTATATTAGATATTCGGTGATTTGAAGTTGCTAGGTATCCTAAGTATTATAGCGCAGACGCAGTCTTTCTGTACAAACAGAAAATGTCCTATGCACGCATACTACAGGAACATACAATGATTTGAAATCGGTTGTAAATAAATACTTGTTATGACTTATAAGCATCGTTATGAGAATACAAGAAAGAGCGGTGTCTATGCACTTTCTAATTAATAATGGAAGTTTTGAGCCATACAGATAATTGGAAACTTACCATATTTCAGTTTGTAAATGGGGCAAATGTTGAGCTTTGCTCCGTACAACTCTATTAATAACAATATACCCTTGACTATCTTCATAAAATTATATGTGAGAAAGGTACCATAGTTTGAATGGGAAATAGTGTTGAAGGATGCCTATTTTCTACTTAACACTTGTGTATATAGATGTGGAATGTTATACATACATTCACAGTTCGCCGTGCACGTAATAGTTAGTGCGCTAAAAATTCAAAATGCATTGGTTCACAAAATTATATAGATTGTGAAATGAAATGATAACTATCTTATGTGTGCGCCCATGCGCATATGCCTGCCAATTTCCCGGTATCATTTGGCTATAGGCTAGAATTCACTAACTTATGCACACACGAACCCACTCCGTGGCTTCGGTCCTAAGTTTATTTGTGTGATCGGATTACAGGTTAGTGGGTTTTATTGAGCTGACCTTAAATCATTGGTTGATAAAGTCCTTCGTGCTCGCCACACATACAGCCGACCAACAGAAAGAAGTCAGCTGAGCACACAGTATTTTGCAGTCCAGTCTGATGTCTGATAATAACGAATAAGTATGCCATGAAATGATGGCGTATAATGGTGAAGCGATGAAGTGCGTGGCACGGTGAAGGTCGGAGCACGCCGAGACAACCCACCAGCGATCGTGATTTGCCAACAGTCTTTCCTATGTTCGGTGTCCTCACCTTCATGCTAACAATCGGGTTCCAAACCCGCCGGGAATCTAACCCGCCGGGAATCTAACCCGGGTCTCCTTAGTTGGAAGCGATGTTCCAGCCACTACACCAACCGCTTCCCATTTATTATTGTGTTCTATATAGTTATTTGATAGTTAAATACATGAAAACACTATTATATACTCTTCACAATTCCCACTAATATTTCCCGCCTACCAAACGTTATAATTATATGAGCTGAATACCCACTGTCTGCCTAAGTACATATTTTGGAAGAGAAAATATTCATATATCATACTGTACAAAATCATCACCTTATGTAATGTGTTGATCTTAAGAGTGCATGTGTACTGTTATTGATCATTATTCAGAGAAAAAAATAAGTTAAAGTATATCGTTTTCGGAAGTATGTGTCGTAAAGTCGTATAATTGTCTAAGAAATTTAATATATATAAAAAACTTTTAACTTTTTAAAGAAAAAAAATCTGGAAAATAAGCCTTTTTTTTAATGATTTAGTTAATTATAGTGGAGTAATGGAGTACGAATAAAACATAAATCCATGTCTTAGAATTGTACCTCACCATGCTCTATAGTATGTTGCAATCGGAACATTTCTGGAATAATTATAATCCTGTAAAAACCTTAATTAAAATTAAATAATCTCAATTTCTTACCCTACGAAAACAGGACATCTACTTGCGGAGATATGTTGCTTCCATCCCCAGTACCTCCAGTGAACGCGGAGCAGTTATGAGAGGATAAGGAAGTGGCAACTCATGTTACCAAAACTGACAGGGATTATCTGCAGCGCCCGATCTATCAGCTAGAGACCGATTCTCACGAAAATGCCTTCAGTCGGGCGGTAAAAACGAGTGAGGTGTAATTTTATTCAGTTTTATTTATTTATTTAATTCGACTAATTTTTACATGTAGCGAAGCTACGACAATATTGCCTTGTCTACCACTTAAACACAGTCTGTAAAAATTACAAAACAAATTGCGAAACACAAATTAGAAAATAAAGGAAAAGAAAACATTACAGAAGTCGTTCGCAATACAATCACGCACACATTCACTCAAAATTAATGAAAGTGAGATCATCCACTGTTCACTCTGCACTATCAAAATCAGCGTTCATACTTTTAAAAAGAGCTCTTTTAAATGTAGGTTGAGACAACATTTATTTTAGATGTTCCTCCAGTGCATTCCAGGCGCGTGCTGCAGAAACTGTTAAAGATTTAGAATAAGCACTAGTACGATGCTTAGGTATGAGCAGAGACAGAGTGGCTTTCAAGCGGATAGGTACACATTTTATGACGGGAAAGTAATTCAAATTTAGTTGTTAAATAGGAAGGAGATTTAGAATATAAAACCTTTCTTAGAAGGAGGCAATGTAATTTACGCCTGTTTCCAGTCGTTGCCAGAACAAATGTTTATGAAATTGTGAGATATGATTACGTATTTTAAGGTTAAAAACATAACGTACTCATGTATTTTGAATCTTCTGCAATATAGTGGCTTGTTCGTCAGTGAGGTTGCTGTAAACCAAGTCACAGTAGTCAAACAACGTAAAAATTAG